>JANFOE010001938.1:0-269641 GCA_025667525.1 Glebionis coronaria
TTGTATATATATTATATATATATATATATATATATATATATATATATATATATATATATATATATATATATATATATATATATATATATATATATATATGTATATGTATATATATATATATATATATGTATATGTATATATATATATGTATGTATCTTTATATATATATATATATATATATATATATATATATGTATATATATATATATGTATATATATATATATATATATATATATATATATATATATATATATATATATATATATATATATATATATATATATATATATATATATATATATATATATATATATATATATATATATATATATATATATATATATATATATATATATATATATATATATATATAGGGATGGGTTCTAGAGAAAACCTAATGTTCATAGAAACTTAGAAACAAATTACGTGGTAGATTTTGCCAATTGGTCAAACTTCAGGGGTAAAAAACAAAAAAAACCACAAACTATCCTAACACAATAAAACTTTACAAATACGCGTCTCTTCTCCGACCAATACACTTAGACCTCCCACCACCACCATCTTCTTTTTCGGCTCTAGTTACCGGCGGCCAAGCCACCATCATACCACGCGTACACCATCTTCTATGCTCAAATCACTGCTCTGAAAACCCCTGATCCGACCACCATGGCTTTGGGCCTTTGGCCACTACGCTCCACTATCATTTCGAGGATCACACTATGCTTCAGTACCATTAGCACCGTCAAATCATCGACGATAGCGTTCATTATACAACAATTAAGATAAAGTAAGTTTCGGTTTAAAATAAACTAATTTTGCTAATGAATCAAAATAAAATCAAAGATCCAATTATTTTTTGAAGTTTATCTTGAAAGTATGTGATCATATAAACATGTTTTGTACGTAAGTTTGCGAGAAAAGAGGTATAAAAACGTGTTTATCAAAATCGCATACCATCTGTTTGGTGAAATGTCTGAATAAAGTTTATCATTGTTTTTGGATTTTCTATATAGTTACGACATAAGCTTAAAAGGTAAATCGTCAACCATTGTTGTCTAACTCCAACCAATTAGTTATCACATATGTTTGATTATTTAGTTAGGCCATCTCTTTGTTCAAGTTAGTGATTCCATTTTATTAATTAGTTAGAGCATTCGTTGATTAATGAGTTTGGGTATCGACTTGTTTAAGTTAGGACATCAGTTTGATTAATTCGGTTACGGCAATCTTCATTTTTATATACAACATGCTGAATTTGAGTGTTTTTCTAATTATCTGATATTTTAGCGCATCCATAATATTTGTCTTTTTAGTTCGTTTTCTGTGACAACCCGTCAATTTCAGGTCGTTATTTTAATCTCGACTATTACGTATTACGTGTTTACTTTAAGGAGAATTTTAGATTATCGACTAACCGAGAAGGTTATGACTTGAAACTAGCGTAAGAATGTCGATTAGATGAAAACCGACAAGGAATATGTTAGGTATCGATATTATATTCTCAAATATACATAAAAATGATTTTTATTATATTTAATCTTTATTTCTCGTATTTTATGTTTTAACGGATGACGATAACTATTAGTGATCGCGATACCGACGGATGCCCAAAAATGTACATTTTATTATCGATTGTCTCGATATTGTATATTTTCGACGCTTTCGATTTAATTGCGTTTTAAGTCGTGTCGAAGCTTTGTTGTTATATTTTGAAGCGTTTTAACTTTCGAAAAGTATTTTTACGAAACCCGAGCCCCGTAAATATTTTTAAAATTTACCATTTACATTTACTACCTTGTAAACTATTTACTTGCATTTTTGGACCAAAAGAATGCAAATATGACAAAATATACCCCTCACCCCACTATATAAGGTTTTTCCACTAACCATTTTTATTTAAAAATTCATTTAACAAAAAAAAAATTAAACTCTCTCTCTCTTGTTCATATCCAAACCGTCCACCCCCCTTACACATTCATCAAATTTGTTTGATTTTTACTTTGAATCAAAAGAATCTAAGACAAGACCCATCTTGGAAATTCAAAGAGCTTCCTATTGGTATAAATTTTTCCCACATGCATCCACTTAATTTTTATTTTCAATTTTTGATGATGAACATCATGTTTGATCCATTTTTATGGTGATGGATGTGTTAATATTATTATATTAGTAGTGGGTTGTTGTTGCATGTAAGGTTTTTATTTATTTAATTTTTGTGAGATTAAATTTGAGGGTGTTATGAGTTAGTTAGATGTGTTAGTATGATATTAGGATGATATTAGGACCATAGGAATTGTTGGAATGGGTTGAAAATGTGTTTTGGTATGATTTTTAGATGGTCTATTTTAGGCAGTAACTTTAAGGCTATTTTTGAAATAGTTACTGTAATAAACTTGGTAAACTAATAAGATAGGATTGTAGAGAATTTTGTTAGCTTCGATTTGAGCTAAAGTAGAGCTTCTAACTCATTACGAGCGAAAAGTTATGCTACTTTTAGTATTTGTGTACCGGGAGACGGGTATCGGCACAATCCGAAAATTGTTGTCGATATTTGGATCGAATCTCAGGGACTATAAAATGAGTTTTAAAAATGTTCAAGGACTGTTGTAAGTTGCTAAACCTCAGGTCATGAGTCTATTTTCAAACCCGAGTGTCGGTTTTGCAAACGGAATTGTGTAGATAAGTCAAAATGATTTTACAAGTCAAAGGCGTAAAACTGTCCGGTTTTTGTAACACGAAGGTGTGTCGGGCAGAAGGTCTTAGAAGTAATATTTTTGAATGAAACTTAAACTGAGTCTTATTCATATTATGTGTGAGTTTGTCACCAAGTTTCGTCGAAATCGGACAAGTCTAGATAGGTTAGATTGGTGTGTACATTTGGAGTGTACATGCTGATTGGTATTTTGGACACGTAGTTCAATACTTGTATGGCGTGAGTTGAGTATTCACTATTGGACATGGTGACTTACTCAAGTGTTAAGTCATTATATAAATGACTTAGTTACTGGTCCGAGGGAAGTAAAATGTTGGTTTGACTTGCGTTGACTTGGCGTCTTATGACGGGTCAATGTCGAGAGTGCAAGTTTTTAAAAGAATAAGTGTTGAATAAAAGGGTATAGACGTACACTTATATTGTTAATTTTTCGGGATTTTCATGGTTTTATGAAATTGACTTTCGTATTATTTATGTATTAAATATACTTGAGTCTTCTATTAACGAACGCGCCTTATTTGGTAGGTTGCGGTCTTCGTGTTTAACGGACATCACAAATCGTCGGTGATCGTCACATTACTACTATCGTACCAAGGTGAGTCTATAGCCTCGCTTTAACATGTTTACTTGTTTTATAAAACCCGCGAGGGGGATAACATGCTTGTTTTATTAAATGAAAGGGGTACAACGAGAAGTTGTGGAAACCCTTAATATTGGAAAAGCATTTATTATAAATGAAGGGTACAACGAGAAGTTGTGGTAAACCCTCTTTCTTTTAAAATTGAACACAAAGGACCCGATTGTATGCTTAGATGAAAGTTGTTATAAAAGTTTGTTTAGCCTTAAAAGACCCATGAATCGTGAATTGTTAATCGAAAGGAACGCTAATACTATGGATAGATCTATCGGGGTGACACCCAGTCCGGTCGCGACTAGCTATCGCGTGGTGTTGTGATGCACCAGTAATGAAACATCGGATGCAATTGTATAAGAGAAATATACGCACTTGGCTAGGTGTGTTGGGCTGAAATAATATATGTTAACGTTCAATTTCACGAGACTTATAAAATAACAACGATAATTATGTCTGATCCACATGATTGTCAACCACGGAAGGTTTATTCAGAATACTTGTGTTCGTTTATTTAATTTTAAACTCTATAGATTCACTCAACATTTTTGTTGACTTTATAGCATGTTTTATGTCAGGTCCATGAAGAAGGCACTCAAGGAAGGCGGTTTCATACAGCTTGCTAAATTAAAATGTTTTGGCCCGCTTTTCTAAACTATGTCCATTCAATGAAACTTTTATTGTTTGGTTGGTTGTGTAAACTTTAAAACTATTTGGGACCGTGTGTGAACTGTTTTATCTTTAAACAAATGAATGGATGTATGTTTTGTTAAAACGACTCATTTTGAGGCGTTTTCTATGATATTGAGGTTGAACCATGATAGTAACACCCAATGACCCTTCCGCTGCTATGACCCGAAATTGGGGGTGTTACAGATTGGCATCAGAGCTCAAGTTATAGAGAATGAAAAGATGTTCCAAAAATAAAATTTTGAAATCTTTTGACTATAACATCTGCAAGCGAAACCTCCGAGTTGCCAATGGACGAGAACAAGAAAAGTATATATATGTTATACATATTTGATTATTAATTATGCTTAAAGCATAATGAAATTACATTTATTTATTTATAAATGTTTATTATTTGATTATTATAACACTAATACGTGATTTACAAACGACGCTGATGGTCACAATAGAAATCCCTGTCTTTTGACTCATTCCTCGTGAATCTTCGTTCCTTGTCTAAATTCTATTCTTTATTCTATCATCCATTCTTGTTTCTTTTCATCTATCTATTCTTATTTTGCGTTATTCATGTTTTGTTATCACAAGCGTTGAATGAATACTCATTTTGATGTGAATTGTGTAACAGGATTATGCCGCCAAAACAGTTGACTGAGACTCAGTTACATGCTATAGTAGATGATCAATTTCAAGTCTCTATGAATGCATTTATGGCAAATTTGAATAATGGAGCCGGTGGATCTGGTGGAGCTGGTGGATCTGGTGGATCTGGTGGAGCTGGTGGATCCGATGGAGCTGGTGGATCTGGTGGAGCTGGCGATACTGGAGCTGGCAACACTGGAACTGGCACTACTGGAGCTGGTACTACTGGAGCTAGTAATACTGGAGCTGGTAATACTGGAGCTGGTAATACGGGAGCTGGCAATGCTGGTGCTGGAACTGGTGATGCTGATAGACCAGTGATTCCTGAAAACAAGAAGTGTAATTATACCTCGTTCATGAAATGCAAACCTCTAACTTTTAAAGGTACTGAAGGTGCTGTTGGGTTAATGCAATGGTTTGAGAAATTGGAATCCGTGTTTCGATTTAGTGGAAGTGAGGAAGGAGATAAAGTGATGTTTGCCTCTACTACTCTTCAAGGGCAAGCATTAACTTGGTGGAATGGAAGAATGGCATCAATGGGTATGGATGCTGCTTATGCTACACCTTGGGTTGAAGTAAGAAGGTGGATGACTGAGGAATTATGTCCAAGGAGTGTTATTCAGAGGTTAGAACAGGAACTATATCAGCTGAGACTGAAGGGTACTGACATCGATGGATACACAAACAGATTCCATGAACTTGCTCTACTTTGTCCAAACAAAGTTAACCCAGAATACTTGAAGGTAGAGCAGTATATTCGAGGCTTACCTACCAACATCCGTGGGGATGTGACCTCATCTAAACCTGCCAATATTGATGAAGCTTTTCGTATGGCCTACCAACTAATGGGTCAAATCATCCAAGACAAGGCTGATGGTGTTTCTGAAGGTAATAAAAGAAGAGCTGAAAATGATAGTGATGATCGTGGTGATAACCGTCAATCTCACAGTAGGAATCAAAACCGAAGGAGAGGTAATGCTAATGCGATGACTGAAACTGCATCTGCTGATAAGGGAACCAGATGTCAACGCTGCAAGAAGTCTCGTACTGGTGAATGTGCTAAGTGTGGGAAGTGTAACAAGTTAGGTCACAAGACTGAAGACTGTTGGGGACCAGGAAAGAAGGGAGTGACGTGTTTTAACTGCCAAGGTAAAGGACACATGAGGAACCAATGCCCTCAACCTCCGAAGAATGCACGTGGTGGAGATAACCAGGGAAAAGCTTATCAGTTGGGTGAAGCCGAAGCGAAGCAAAACCCGAAGTGGTCACTGGTATGTTTTTACTGAACAACCGTTATGCTAAATCTTTATTTGATTCTGGTGCGGACAAAAGCTTTGTGTCTACAAGTTTTAGTACCTTAATTGATATCAAACCGGTCGAATTAGACGCGAGTTATGAGGTAGAACTAGCTGATGGTAAATTAGTGAGTACCAATCGTGCGCTCCTAGGATGTTCTCTTAATCTTCTGAACCGCATTTTTAAGATAGACTTGATGATTGTCGAATTGGGAAGTTTTGATGTTATTATCGGAATGGATTGGCTATCCAAGTATAACGCGTCTATCTTGTGTGGAGAAAAGAAAGTTAGGATTCCCTTGGATGACAAGACCATGGTTATCGAAGGTGATCAACGTAATTCACGACTAAAAATCGTTTCGTGCATTAAGGCTCGTAAGTATATCGAAAGAGGTTGTGAGTTATTCCTAGCTAAAGTAGTGGAGAAGGAATCAAAGGAGAAACGTGCTGAAGATGTACCTGTTATCCGTGACTTTCCTGAAGTGTTTCCGGAAGATTTGCCTGGACTTCCTCCTCCAAGGCAAGTAGAATTCCAAATTGACCTAATTCCTGGTGCTGCACCCGTGGCTCGTGCGCCATATCGTTTAGCCCCATCCGAGCTGAAGGAGTTATCTGTGCAATTGCAAGAGCTATCTGATAAGGGTTTTATACGACCGAGTTCGTCACCTTGGGGAGCTCCTGTCTTATTCGTTAAGAAGAAAGATGGTTCGTTTCGTATGTGTATTGATTACCGAGAGCTGAATAAGCTAACGATCAAGAATCGTTATCCGCTTCCAAGAATTGATGATTTATTTGATCAACTTCAAGGTTCTCGTGTTTTCTCCAAGATTGATCTTCGTTCTGGTTACCATCAACTTCGCATACGTGAGGAAGATATTCCTATTACGGCGTTTAGAACTCGTTATGGTCATTATGAGTTTCTGGTTATGCCTTTTGGTTTGACTAATGCACCTGCGGTATTCATGGATTTAATGAATCGCATTTGTAAGCCGTATCTTGATAAATTCGTGATCGTTTTCATAGATGATATTCTAATCTACTCCAAGAGCAATGAAGAGCATGCCAAACACTTAAGGATTATCTTGAACTTGTTAAAGAACGAAAAGTTGTACGCTAAATTCTCAAAGTGTGATTTTTGGCTTAATTCTGTACAATATCTCGGACATGTGATTGATAAAAGTGGAGTACATGTTGATCCTGCAAAGATCGAAGCCATCAAGAATTGGAGTGCTCCGACTACTCCAACTGAAGTACGACAATTTCTAGGTTTGGCTGGTTATTACCGAAGGTTTATTGAAGGATTCTCTTTGATATCGAAACCATTAACTAAGCTGACTCAGAAGAATAAACCGTATGTGTGGGGCGATGATGAAGAAGAAGCTTTCCAAACCCTGAAGATGAAACTCTGTAGTGCGCCGATTTTATCGTTACCTGAAGGAAGTGAAGACTTTGTTGTTTATTGTGATGCATCTCTTCGAGGATACGGTGCTGTTCTTATGCAACGTGAAAAGGTGATCGCATATGTCTCTAGACAATTAAGGAAGAATGAGGAGAACTACACTACCCATGACTTGGAATTGGGCGCTGTGGTTTTTGCTCTGCGACTTTGGAGACATTATCTGTATGGTACGAAGTGTACAGTATTCACTGATCATAAAAGCCTACAATACATATTGGATCAAAAGGAGCTGAATATGAGGCAACGTCGATGGGTTGAACTCTTGAGTGATTACGACTGCGAAATTCGTTATCATCCAGGAAAGGCGAACGTGGTAGCTGACGCGTTAAGTCGAAAGGAAAGGGAGAAACCGATTCGAGTGCGTGCTTTGGTGGTGACAGTTCATAATAACTTACCTGAGTAGATTCGAAACGCACAAATCAAAGCGTGCAAGAAGGAAAATATTGCAGCCGAAAGATTTAGAGGAGACGGTGAAACATTTGAGACGCGATCTGATGGTATCAAATGTTTGAGAGGTCGAATTTGGTTACCATTATATGGTGGACTGAGAGACTTGATTATGTTAGAATCTCATAAGTCCAAGTATTCTATTCATCCTGGATCGGCCAAAATGTACCAAGACTTGAAAAAGTTATACTGGTGGCCGAATATGAAAGCTGATATTCCAACATACGTCGCGAAATGCTTAACATGTGCAAAAGTGAAAGCTGAATATCAAAAGCCGTCAGGATTACTTGTCCAACCTGAAATTCCAGTCTGGAAATGGGAGCGACTTACGATGGACTTCATCACAAAACTCCCAAGGACACCGTCTGGGTTTGATGCAATTTGGGTTATTGTCGATCGTTTAACTAAATTCGCTCATTTTATTCCAATCAACGAGAGGTTCGGTTTGGAGAAACTCGCCGATATTTATCTAAAGGAAATAGTGTGCAAGCATGGTGTTCCTATTTCAATCATTTCTGATAGAGATAGTCGTTTTGCTTCTGGATTTTGGAGATCACTTCAAAAGTCATTAGGAACCAATTTGGATATGAGCACAGCCTATCATCCACAAACTGATGGGCAAAGTGAAAGAACAATCCAAACTTTGGAGGATATGCTACGTGCTTGTGTGATAGACTTTGGAAGTAGCTGGGATAAGCACTTACATTTGGCCGAATTCTCGTACAATAACAGTTATCACGCGAGTATTAAAGCTGCACCTTTTGAGGCACTTTATGGGAGGAGATGTAGATCACCCGTTAGCTGGAGTGAGGTTGGTGATGCCCAACTCACTGGACCAGATTTGATTAGAGAGACGACAGATATGATTGTGCAAATCAAGAATAGGTTGTTGTCTGCTCGAAGCCGACAAAAGAGTTATGCGGATGTGAGAAGAAAACCATTGGAGTTTAACGTGGGAGATAAGGTTATGCTAAAGGTATCACCGTGGAAAGGTGTTGTACGATTTGGAAAACGTGGGAAGTTGAGTCCTCGTTATATTGGACCATTTAAGGTTACATCTAGAGTAGGACCCGTGGCATACCAACTTGAACTACCACAAGAACTGTATGGGATTCATAACACTTTTCATGTGTCGAATCTGAAGAAGTGTTTATCCGATGAAGAACTCATTATACCGTTAGACGAGGTTAAGGTTGATAAAAAGCTGGACTTTATCGAAGAACCAATCGAGATCATGGATCGTGAGGTCAAGCAACTGAAGCAAAGCCGAATACCTATTGTCAAAGTTCGATGGAACTCTCGGAGGGGACCGGAGTATACTTGGGAACGAGAAGACCAAATGTGGAAGAATTACCCTCATCTCTTTGATTTCAACAAGCGATCGGGCAAGAACGCAAGTTGATCTTCGAGGTCGAAGATCCTAATTTGGTGGGTATGATGTGACAACCCGTCAATTTCATGTCGTTATTTTAATCTCGACTATTACGTATTACGTGTTTACTTTAATGAGAATTTTAAATTATCGACTAACCGAGAAGGTTATGACTTGAAACTAGCGTAAGAATGTCGATTAGATGAAAACCGACAAGGAATATGTTAGGTATCGATATTATATTCTCAAATAATCATAAAAATGATTTTTATTATATTTAATCTTTATTTATCGTATTTTACGTTTTAACGAATGACGATAACTATTAGTGATCGCGATACCGACGAATGCCAAAAAATGTACGTTTTATTATCGATTGTCTCGATATTGTATATTTTCGACGCTTTCGATTTAATTGCGTTTTAAGTCGTGTCGAAGCTTTGTTATTATATTTTGAAGCGTTTTAACTTTCGAAAAGTATTTTTACGAAACCCGAGCCCCGTAAATATTTTTAAAATTTACCATTTACATTTACTACCTTGTAAACTATTTACTTGCATTTTTGGACCAAAAGAATGCAAATATGACAAAATCTACCCTCACCCCACTATATAAGGTTTTTCCACTAACCATTTTTATTTAAAAATTCATTTAACAAAAAAAAATTAAACTCTCTCTCTCTTGTTCATATCCAAACCGTCCACCCCCCTTACACATTCATCAAATTTGTTTGATTTTTACTTTGAATCAAAAGAATCTAAGACAAGACCCATCTTGGAAATTCAAAGAGCTTCCTATTGGTATAAATTTTTCCCACATGCATTCACTTAATTTTTATTTTCAATTTTTGATGATGAACATCATGTTTGATCCATTTTTATGGTGATGGATGTGTTAATATTATTATATTAGTAGTGGGTTGTTGTTGCATGTAAGGTTTTTATTTATTTAATTTTTGTGAGATTAAATTTGAGGGTGTTATTAGTTAGTTAGATGTGTTAGTATGATATTAGGATGATATTAGGACCATAGGAATTGTTGGAATGGGTTGAAAATGTGTTTTGGTATGATTTTTAGATGGTCTATTTTAGGCAGTAACTTTACGGCTATTTTTGAAATAGTTACTGTAATAAACTTGGTAAACTAATTATATAGGATTGTAGAGAATTTCGTTAGCTTCGATTTGAGCTAAAGTAGAGCTTCTAACTCATTACGAGCGAAAAGTTATGCTACTTTTAGTATTTGTGTACCGGGAGACGGGTATCGGCACAATCCGAAAATTGTTGTCGATATTTGGATCGAATCTCGGGGACTATAAAATGAGTTTTAAAAATGTTCAAGGACTGTTGTAAGTTGCTAAACCTCAGGTCATGAGTCTATTTTCAAACCCGAGTGTCGGTTTTGCAAACGGAATTGTTTAGATAAGTCAAAATGGTTTTACAAGTCAAAGGCGTAAAACTGTCTGGTTTTTGTAACACGAAGGTGTGTCGGGCAGAAGGTCTTAGAAGTAATATTTTTGAATGAAACTTAAACTGAGTCTTATTCATATTATGTGTGAGTTTTTCACCAAGTTTCGTCGAAATCGGACAAGTCTATATAGGTTAGATTGGTGTGTACATTTGGAGTGTACATGCTGATTGGTATTTTGGACACGTAGTTCAATACTTGTATGGCGTGAGTTGAGTATTCACTATTGGACATGGTGACTTACTCGAGTGTTAAGTCATTATATAAATGACTTAGTTACTGGTCCGAGGGAAGTAAAATGTTGGTTTGACTTGCGTTGACTTGGCGTCTTATGACGGGTCAATGTCGAGAGTGCAAGTTTTTAAAAGAATAAGTGTTGAATAAAAGGGTATAGACGTACACTTATATTGTTAATTTTTCGGGATTTTCATGGTTTTATGAAATTGACTTTCGTGTTATTTAAGTATTAAATATACTTGAGTCGTTTATTAACGAACGCGCCTTATTTGGTAGGTTGCGGTCTTCGTGTTTAACGGGCATCACAAATCGTCGGCGATCGTCACATTACTACTATCGTACCAAGGTGAGTCTATAGCCTCGCTTTAACATGTTTACTTGTTTTATAAAACCCACGAGGGGGATAACATGCTTGTTTTATTAAATGAAAGGGGTACAACGAGAAGTTGTGGAAACCCTTAATATTGGAAAAGCATTTATTATAAATGAAGGGTACAACGAGAAGTTGTGGTAAACCCTCTTTCTTTTAAAATTGAACACAAAGGACCCGATTGTATGCTTAGATGAAAGTTGTTATAAAAGTTTGTTTAGACTTAAAAGACCCATGAATCGTGAATTGTTAATCGAAAGGAACGCTAATACTATGGATAGATCTATCGGAGTGACACCCAGTCCGGTCGCGACTAGCTATCGCGTGGTGTTGTGATGCACCAGTAATGAAACATCGGATGCAATTGTATAAGAGAAATATACGCACTTGGCTAGGTGTGTTGGGCTGAAATAATATATGTTAACGTTCAATTTCACGAGACTTATGAAATAACAACGATAATTATGTCTGATCCACATGATTGTCAACCACGGAAGGTTTATTCAGAATACTTGTGTTCGTTTATTTAATTTTAAACTCTATAGATTCACTCAACATTTTTGTTGACTTTATAGCATGTTTTATCTCAGGTCCATGAAGAAGGCACTCAAGGAAGGCGGTTTCATGCAGCTTGCTAAATTAAAATGTTTTGGCCCGCTTTTCTAAACTATGTCCATTCAATGAAACTTTTATTGTTTGGTTGGTTGTGTAAACTTTAAAACTATTTGGGACCGTGTGTGAATTGTTTTATCTTTAAACAAATGAATGGATGTATTTTTTGTTAAAACGACTCATTTTGAGGCGTTTTCTATGATATTGAGGTTGAACCATGATAGTAACACCCAATGACCCTTCCGCTGCTATTACCCGAAATTGGGGGTGTTACATTTTCTCTCGGTCTAATCGAATTGATATAACTATCCAAGCTTGACTTTATTGTTTTTGGTTGAAAAAATTGAATGGTATTTATTTCTACTTGGCAAGAAACATGTAAAAAGTAAAAATAGCTACTATGCTACGTATACGTACTACACTAAAACATTTAGCAAATACGCCAATTAAATGCACAAAAATATAAAATGAAAAAAATACAATATACAAAACTAAATCTATTTTTATAAAAGTGAAAATTCAAATTTAATAAAACTCAAATTCCTTAAAATCAAAATACAAAACTAGCTACAATTAATGGACCTATTCACGTTTTACAATTTAAATGGAGTACACGTTTGTACTAATTTTTGGTTAAAACTAGTATTAAATCCTAATCAAATCCAACTAAACTATACTAAGCCCATCTTCCTAGTTAAGCCCCAAAAAAAAACTTAGACTGATCCATAAGAAAACAAATGGAAAAAGAATGAGCGAAAGTACCACTTAGCTATTAAAAACTCACTCATTAACTAAATTGGACCTACAGACCACTAACTCCTAACAGAAGTCTAAATGTTCCCTAACATGCGTTAACTATATTAAAGAAAAGGACTTGAAACGTTAAGGACAAAGTACAAGATCAAGGACAAAATCTGTCAACCGAATAAACTTGATTGAAATCAACATAATACAAGTTCTATTCTACCAGTTATAAAATCTATTCTTAGCTTGAAAGTGACCACAATTTGTATCTGCTATATCAAAAGCATTTAACCTACTGTATGATCCAGTTCCTTAACCACAAAGATTGCTGATTGATGAGACTGCTTTTATACATAGTCTCATCGTCCAAAAAGGGCTTTAAATGCATAAAATATCATAAAATTGGCCAAATATATGCTTGTGTTTGTTGCTTGTGTATTTTAGGTACGGATATTGAGAAAATGACAAAAGATCACAAGAATCATGCAAAAACGAACACGGGAAACGAAGCCGCACATTGAACCAAGCCCTAATGAAGAATTTTTCAAGAAAACCCTTGAAGATTTGAAGATTTATGAAGAAGGGTCCTCCAATATTGAATAATTTACACTTTATACCCTTGTATCTTCATAATTACAAGATTGGTCCCTAAAGTTTCTCAAAATTGCAAAAAGGGCCCTCCACTTTGAAGAATTGGCAATTTTAGTCCCTCAACAAAACTAAAATGTTAATATTAATCCTCCTCAAATACAAACATACCATGAAGAACTTCAAGTTACAAGAAATTACAAGTTTGGTCCTTCAAAAATGTTAAATTGCAAAAAGGACCCTTGACTTTGAAGACTTGGCAAGAATGGTCCCTCAAAAATGAAGACTTTTCATTTTCAGTCCTCCAAAATGTCAATCATACAAGCCAAGACCGTAATCCTTGAAGAAAATACCAAATAAATCCTTCAAGAATCAAGAATTGGCAAGAAATACCCCTGAATTCACTATACAAAACTTTTTGGGGCAAAAGTGGGAAAACCAAAACTTCTACAACAAAGGAAATCCGGATTTAGCTTGTTTATTTACAAGTGAAAGAAGTTTGGGAGATAAGGGACTAAACCTGGCAGACATACAAACAAACCTAGACCACTCTCCTTGTGACACCTGTCCCACTCACCAAAACCCTCCAATCAGCTCTCACCAGTATGCCACCTCACTTCCCACCCATAACAGATTTAAACTAATCTTTATTAGTTTAATAAACTGACGCTAAACACTTTGTTAAACCCAAACACGGATTAAACACCCAACTATTCACCAAGAACACAATTTGGGGTTTTGTTATTTACTTATAATTAAACCTTAATATTGTACAGATTAGTGATTAATGATCCTATAAACACATCCCAACTTTAATATCTTGTGCCACATCACCCAAGAGTGCACATGAAAGGTGCCCTGCTACACCTTTGAACAAGAAGACAAAACAGTGACAGAAAATCAACCACCCACATTCCAGCTTACTCCTTAAGCATGTTTTAGACCATTGGATGCTATCACACCTTGCCAGCTACAACAAAACACCAAGCAAAGTCACATGATTCTCAAAATTCTTAAAACCCTCAAGGGCATTTCTGGGACTTCACCAAGCATTAGGGTTTCGTTTTTAGCTTTCTTAGATAACATTTGTAGCCTATATAAGGCATAGGACTGAGTACATTTATCTTTGCTCTTGAATTTTCCATTGTTCACAAATCTGTAAATCATATATTCAGTAAATGAAATGTGTTTGAATTTGGTGAAGAAAAATCAAGTGCCAACCTTATTATCTGTTTATTGTTGTTTGATGTTTACTAATCTTTGCTCTTAAAACCTATTCTCAAAAGGAGTGTGCAATATTTTCAAAAGGAGTGTGCAAAATTTTGCACATTTTCCACTTTTCTTGATATTTTGCTAAGTCTTGTTCAAACCTTGGAATTCTTGGGCTATAAAGCTGATCATAGCATCCTGATATTGTGTTATCCATGTGTGGTGAAGCCTATAACTTGGGGATAATCAAGTGTGGGGAACTAAGGTTGCATTAATCAAGGATTTTCATTTTTCCGATTTTGATATTGTGCTTCTAATCTTGTTGAATCTTAGCAGGCTTTATTGTGAAAGCTTGTGCTTGTTCTTGCTAGCACATAAGCTCAAAATTCGTGTGTGTGGATGTACATCCATAAGGTACACACCATTCTACTCAAAATCTGTTAAAAATTTGGATTTTTGGTGAATTTGTGTGTTGCTTATGTTCTTGCTGATTTTGTGGTCTAATCTTGTTCTAATTGCATATCTCATCTGTTATTGTATTGATTTGGGCTTGGGTAACCTTGGAATACACTTTGGATTTGAAAATTTTGATTTGAAAATTTAAAGGGGTGTTTGGGTTAATCTGTTTAAGATCATAAGTTGATATTGTGTTGTTGGAAGTTTGTATTTGTGCTTTCTATTTGTTATCTACTTAGTTGAGTGCTATTTGTTGCAAGTTGTTGGGCTTAAACCTTTGAATCACACATTGTGCTATATCTCATTGATTTTGACTATTTTTGACCTAGGATTTTGGTAATATCTAGAATATATGCATGCTTAGGAATGAAAGTTGTTAAATCATTGTTTATACAACATATGTGATAGATCTGAGTGTTTGAATCTGGCTTGTTGGTCAAGTGCATCAGCAAAGTAAAAATCTGCTTGTGTTAGTGTTCATCAGTAACTTATTGTGTTTGAATCTTGATCAATACTTTGTACCATTGCATGAAACCTGTTTAGACTTGTTCATTTAAGTTTAATATTGCTTGTGTATGCATTTGGTGAAGTTTGGCTGGCTGAATTGTGCTATAAGTGTTTATTGAACCATAACTGCTTATTTGTTCAAGTCTGGTGCATATCTGGTGATTAATTGAATTAACTGTACTAATTGGCTGATTGTGATTGTGATTTCTTTGTTGTTACTGACTCCTTATGATCCACTGATCATTTGGGTGCCTTTGTGAAACTTGAATCTCCAAAAAAATCACTAAAGACAAAAAGTCAAGAAAGTCAAGCAGTGGAAACTTTTCCCACTGCTCATACACCAAAACTAGCCCCTACTAGTGTTAATTTTCAGTTAGCTTATTAATAAGCCATATTGGCTTATCCAGACCTGCAATAACTTACTTTTTGTGATCAATCTTCATCATTTGACCCATTTGTTTAAACTGGAGCTTATTAGACTTTGACTTTGACTTTTTGCTAGAAAACTCTTAAAGTTGACTTTTAACGAAGTGCTTATTTGCTTATTTCAGCTTATTGAGGGAACTTATTTGAAAACGTTTTGTTGATTAAGCTTAGTTAAGTCATTTAAAAGCTTTAAAACTTGAATTAGCTCTTAGGATAGCCTAGAACTCGAAAACGACTATTTTGTCGTTTTGTGAAGATTGCTTATTGCATTTTCAGGCTTATTCCTTGGACTTTTTTAAAATTTCTTTTTAGAGAAGTTTTAAGTAACTCAAAAGAATCTTGTGTGTCTAATTTGAGCTTATGGCATCAGCTTATATCTTAATGGGCCAAAAAGCCCATTAAGAATAAGCTGTTTGAAATAAGCCAACTTATATTAGATTTTCAGCTTTTGGGCCTTTGAAAACTTGTGTTCAGAATCAAATTTTAAGTCAGCTAGGAGCTTTTGGGCCATTTTTATAAACATTTTTCTTATTGGGCTTATTTTGGCCCAATAAGGGTCTGTTTTGGACTTTGGCCCATTTGAAGGCCCATTAGGGGTATTTAGGTAATTTCAACTTCATTTATGTGTTATTTAGGTTAAACTTAACTAGTTTGCAATTTTTTAGAATTTTTTATAAATTTTGGATTTTTATTATTATTATTATTTTATTATTAAAAATTAAAATTTCGATTTTTCAAGTTTTAATATTTTTCTTAGGTTAAATACATTAAGTTAGGAATTTTATAATTTTTAGAATATTTTTATTGTCCTTAGATTAATTTCTATAATTATTTTAAGTTTAAATAGTTTTTAATTGTTTTTAAATAGTTTTTATTAATTTTAAAATTTTCAAAAATAGTTTTAAATTAAGTTAGGGTATTTTAGAGGTTTACAATTGAAAAAATCTCATTTTGGGCTTTTTGTTAATTAAATTGATTTTTTGGGCTTTAATTAGCATTAAATTATTATTTAATTAAATAAAAGGCTTGAGTGATTTTTGATTTTTTGTAAACTCTAATTACATTATTTAGGATTTATTGCAATTTTCTAAGAATTTTTAGGATAAATTTTTAATTTCGGTACTTTTTACGATTTTACGTGTACGACCTTTTCGTCTTAGTTTAATTCGTCATCGTAACCGTCATTCTCTTCTAATCTCATTTCTTCTTTTCTTTTCTCATAATCGATATAATCACAAAGTTAATCATCTCTCTACACAACACACTAGCCTCCTTGAGAACGATCCCCACTTTGGGTCATAACTCGTGGTTTTCCTAAATCACTTGTTAATACTTGCCCTAATTACGCTCTTTTTCCTAAAAGACGTAAATTTACAACTATCATTTTGGTGCCGCTGCCGGGGAGGCGTGTTGTGTTTTTATTTGGCAATTGTTGTTTTTATATATAGCCATAATATCTATTTGTATTAGTAGCACTCTACTAATACGTATTATCGGTTTTTCGTTTTTTTGTGTGAATACTATTACTATATTGTATACGTAGAACAATAAATTCACAAGTACTCCAAAAGTGTGAAAACACAACCTTGACTTGGGAGGTCATTACCCAATCATTGTATTCGAATCTCAAACCAAAAGAAAAAGGCAAAAATAGATAAATACTTTCGTGAAGCTCGATTTTGAAAAATACAAACTATAAGGTGGGTATAAGGCGGGTATTATAGAATATACCCTAAGGAAAAAGGCTCTTAAGTGCTTCGCGCCGCCTCGTTTCCCCGCTTGCTTGTGAGTATTTTGAGATTGAAAGCTAATCGAGGGTTTTGCCGCCCAAAGTATTATTAAGTATCATATATACTTTCTTGGTTTCATTGATTAAACCCTCTTGAACGTTTTGGTGTTCCACCAACGTTCTAAAGTCATCGAAGGCTTTCACTTCACGTGATTGTTTTCATTCCTTGAGGCGTCTTTAATCAAGAGATTTTATTAAGGAGGAGATTTGTATATTTTGGTCTACTTAATACAATCACAAAATCCAAAAAAAAGTAAAAACAATCAAAAACCACAAAAAATTGGAAAAATACAAAACACCAAAAAGAATCTTCTTTGCTCATCCCCTCTTTGTACGTGACGTTTATGCAAACCCACAACCAAGCAAGACGTGCACGTAAACGAAGAAACCGGAAGGAGTCAACACCTACTCCTAATCTTTCTAGTGAGGAGTCTCCTATTGACGAACCTATTGTAAGAGAGGAACCAACCATGGAGAATCAAACTATGATGGAGTTACTTCAAGCACCCACCGAGGGTTATGGAGAGGCTATTGTAATTCCCGCTATCCTTGCGGAGAATTTTGAAGTGAAAACGGATTTGTTGTCGATGATCCAAAACAACAAATTCCGTGGTGATTAAAAGGACAACCCGCACAACAATATCCGCCAATTCAATCGTCTTACCGCCACTTGAAAATTTAAGGATGTTGCTAATGACTCAATTAAGATGATGCTTTTTCCATATTCCTTAGCGGGGCCCGCTAGAATTTGGTTAGAGAAAGAGCCACCCAATTCTATATTGACGTGGAAGGACCTCGTTTCAAAGTTCGTGAACCAAATATTTCCGCCCTCTAAGACTACGCATTTGAAAAAAGAGATTTCAAAATTTTCACAAGAATTTAATGAGAGTTTTTCAACGGCTTGGAATGGGTTTAAGGAAATGTTACATGAGTGTCCTCATCATGGTTTTTCCGACTTGCATCAAATTGACACGTTTTACAATGGACTTAATGATCATGAAAGAGATTATCTAAATGCCGCCGCGGGTGGTAATTTTTTGTGTAAAACGGTTAAGGAAGCTTTGGTGATAATTGAGAATAGATCTAAGGTGTATAGTCCTCGTAGCACGTCGAGTGTTCGTAAGACTTCTTCTTCGGCTTTACCTTCTTTGTCTAATACCATCGATGCTTGCCAAATTGAGGCGAACTTGGAAAACAAAATCTTTGATAAGCTTAAAGGACTTTTGATTGAATTCAAAGTTGGAGAACAAAGTGCTCCCGCTACGGCTAAAGCGGTTTAGTCTTCATGTATGTATTATGGTGGAGGTCATGATTTCTCCGAGTGCATTACCAACGGTGGTAACACTTCGAGTGCCTACGCGGCCAGGGGAACTTACAACCAAAACAGTCAAGTTACCCGCTCTAATCAATTGACTCCACCGGGTTTTGGTTCAAATCAAAATGCTAACAACAACTATCGAAACAATGAAGTTGGTTTCAAAAACAATTACAACAAAGGAAACTATGGTAATCAAGGGGCTAATAATCAAGTTTCAAACAAAAATCAAAGTGATTTTCAAAATAAGAACAAGAGTTTACAAACTTTGAAAGATCTTCTAAATGAATTTGTTGAATACGCTAATCTAAACGATGCTAGGTTTGACAACATTTAAAGAGAAATCATTAGCCTAAGATCCGAGTTTAGGAACGACTTGAAGAAAGAGTTGAAAAATGAGTTAGCAAATGAGCTTAAAATCCATACAAACAAAATGGAAGGAAATGTAACTAGGTTACAACAAAACCAACAAAAAATGGAACAAGGGCAACATGAAATTAAGCAAGAAATGATTAAGGCCGAGAAGAGGCAATCCATGTTTGAGGAAAAAATTTCATCTATGTTTGAGGCAATTATGTGCAAACCGTCTTCGAGTAGTCTTCCTAGTAACACCATATCTAACCCTAAGGGAGAGATGAAAGTGATTACCACATGTAGTGGTAAGACACTTAAGGATCCGACTCCTCAACCAATTGCTCCTACAGAGGAAGCAATTGAGGAAGAACCCGAGGTGGTGGTCGAAAAGGAGCATGTCCAAATCCCACGAAGTACCGCTCATGCCACACCTACGGTTGACCCATTACCAACATTGGAACCCGAGATTCCAAAGGCTATTCCTATGCCTCAACCCACACCACCGTTTCCCTATCCATCGAGACTTAGAAAGGAGAAACGTCAAGAGCGCGACAATTACCAATTTGAGCTTTTTTTGAAAATGTTTCGTGATTTGCACTTTAATGTAAGTTTCGCCGATGCTTTGGTCATGATGCCTCGATTTGTCGCTAACTTTAAGACTATGTTGAACAACAAGGAGAAATTGCATCTATTGTCTAGTTGTTCATCGGTTTATCTTAATCGCATACCTCAAAAAGTCGGTGATCCCGGTAAATTCTTGATCCCATGTGCAATCCAAGATATGGAAGAATGCTATGCCTTGGCCGATCTTGGTGCTAGCATTAACTTGATGGCACTTTCAATCTTCAAGACGCTCAATCTTCCTAATCTTACTCCTTCACTAATGTCTATCGAGTTGGCCGACCATTCCACGATTCCCGCATGTGGATTGGCGGAAGACGTTTTGTGAAAGTGGGAAAGTTCTATTATCCGGTAGACTTTATCGTTGTCGATATTCCCACGGATCCTCAAGTTCCTCTCATTTTAGGTCGTTCGTTTTTAGATACGTCTATGGCTTTGATCAATGTTCATGCTAGAAAGATCACCTTACGTTTCAACGACGACGAACTTGTTATAAACGCAACTCAAAACTCTCAAATTTCTCATGTTTATTCCGTTGCAACCATAAACCTCGTTGATATGATTGACGTTGTTTGCGAGAAATTTTCACAAGAAGTTCTAGGTTTTGGTGATGATGAAAATAGTGGCAATCCCACTATGTTAGATCCTATTCTTGATAACTCGACACCAACCTTCACTCCATTTGAAGGTGGTGGTTTTACGTTGGAAGAATTCGATGTTCCATGTACTTGTAACGAAGACCTCGACAATGATGAGGACTTCTCGATTATCAAGGATTTTCTCAACGATTTCCCATTTCCTCCACCCGAGGAGGTTATGAGTATCGAGCCCAAATCTTCAATTGAGGAACCACCTATCCTCGAGTTGAAAGATTTACCTCCTCATCTCGAATATGTATTTTTGGAGGAGGACGACAAGTTGCCGGTTATAATTGCGAAAGAACTTTCGGATGATGAAAAAATCGCACTTGTCGATGTTCTAAAGGATCAGAAAGGGGCAATTGCGTGGAAGTTATCTGACATTAAGGGGATCGATCCCAAATTTTGTACCCACAAAATCTTAATGGAGGAGGATTACAAGCCCGCAATCCAATGTCAAAGGAGGGTGAACCCCAAAATTCACGACGTCATCAAAAAGGAAGTCCTAAAAATCCTTGACGCAAAAATGATTTACCCTATTTCCGATAGCCCTTGGGTGAGTCCTATTCATTGTATCCCTAAAAAGGGAGGGATGACCGTTGTGCCAAACGATGCCAACGAGTTAATTCCCACTATACTTGTGACCGGATGGAGAGTGTGCATTGACTATCGTAAGTTGAATGAAGCCACTCGTAAAGACCATTTTCCCTTGCCCTTCATGGACCAAATGTTGGAGCGTCTTGCGGGAAACGATTTCTATTACTTTTTAGATGGTTTTTCCGGTTACTTCAAAATCCCCATCGATCCTCGTGATCAAGAAAAAACTACGTTTACGTGTCCATATGGAACGTTTGCCTATCGTAGAATGCCATTCGGAATTTGCAATGCACCGGGAACCTTTCAAAGGTGCATGATGGCTATTTTTCATGATATGATCGAGAAGACGATGGAAGTCTTCATGGATGACTTTTCCGTGTTTGGTAGTTTGTTTACTCCGTGTTTGTCGAATCTTGAGATAATGTTGAAACGTTGTGAGGAAACCAACCTTGTGCTCAATTGGGAAAAATGTCATTTTATGGTTAAAAGTGGAATCGTCTTAGGGCACAAGGTTTCGAAAGCGGGGATTGAGGTAGATCAAGCTAAGGTAGACGTCATCGCCAAATTACCTCATCCCAAATCCGTTAAGGGAGTTAGGAGTTTCCTAGGCCACGCGGGCTTTTATCGTCGATTCATCAAGGATTTTTCAAAGATCTCTCGACCTATTACACATCTCCTTGAAAAAGATGCACATTTTGTCTTTGACGAAGATTGTGTACGAGCCTTTGAAATCCTTAAGAGGAAACTAACTGAAGCTCCCATTCTTGTTGCTCCCAATTGGAACCTCCCCTTTGAGCTCATGTGTGATGCTAGTGACTATGCTATTGGGGCCGTATTGGGGCAACGTCATGAAAAGCACTTCTTGCCTATTCACTATGCTAGCAAGACGATGACCGAGGCTCAACTAAAATACACTACAACGGAGAAGGAGTTCCTTACCGTGGTGTATGCATTTGAGAAATTCCGACCTTATTTCATCTTGACGAAATGCATAGTGTATACGGATCATTCGGCTATCAAGTATCTTATGGCTAAACAAGATGCTAAGCCAAGATTACTTTTTTGGATCCTCCTCCTTCAAGAATTTGATCACAAAATCGTTGACCAAAAAGGAGCCGAGAATCTAGCGGCCGATCATCTTTCTCGTTTGGAAGATCCTCACCAAAGTGTTAACGAGCCCAAGGAAATCACCGAAACATTTCCGCTCGAGACACTTGGTGTAGTGAATTCTAAGCTTGATTCTTCCACCTCATGGTTTGCGGACTTCGCAAATTACCATGCGGGTAACTTCATCATCAAGGGTATGACGACTCAAGAAAAACGAAAATTATTCCGTGACGTCAAGTTCTATTTTTGGAACGACCCTTAATTGTTTCGAACTTGTACGGATCAAATTATTCGACGTTGTGTCTTTGGCACCTAAGCTTCTAACATCCTTAGAGCTTGTCACGAGGGACCCACGGGTGGTCACCACGGTGCTAACCTCACGGCTAAGAAGGTCTTTGATGCCGGTTTCTTTTGGCCTACTATTTACCGAGATGCACATGAGCTTGTGAAGTCGTGTGACTCATGCCAACGACAAGGAAAAGCCTCACAAAAAGATGAAATGCCACAAAACATCATCCAAGTGTGTGAGATCTTTGACGTTTGGGGCATCGACTTTATGGGGCCGTTCCCATCATCTCGTGGTAATAAGTACATCCTTGTCGCCGTTGACTACCTATCTAAGTGGGTGGAAGCTAAGGCTTTTCCCACCAATGATGCTCGTGTGGTAGTCAAGTTTTTGAAAAGCTTGTTTTCTCGGTTTGGAACCCCTCGTACGATCATAAGCGATCTTGGAACCCATTTTTGTAACGACCAATTCGAAAGGGTCCTAAGGAAATATGGGGTTACACATCGGCTTTCTGTGGCTTATCACCCATAAACGAGTGGGCAAGTCGAGGTTTCAAACCAAGCGTTGAAGAGGATCTTGGAGAGATCCATTGGGGAAAACCGACAATCTTGGTCGGATAAGTTGGCGATGCTTTATGGGCTTTTAGGACCGCTCATAAGACGCCCATTGGGTGCACTCCTTATAATCTAGTGTATGGGAAGAATTGTCACTTACCAATTGAACTCGAACACAAGGCTTATTGGGCCCTAAAGCATTATAATGATGATATGGAGACCGCGGGAAAACACCGGAAAATGCAATTAAATGAATTGGATGAATTAAGGGATATTGCTTATGAAAATTCATTGATTTATAAAGAAAAGACTAAAAAGTTGCATGATTCAAAAATTAAAAACCGGGTTTTTAACATTTGGGATCAAGTTTTGCTTTTTAATTCTCGTTTGAAAATATTTTCCGGTAAGTTGAAATCCTGTTGGTCCGGTCCATTCACCGTGACTCAAGTTTTTCCATACGGGCCATCGAGCTAGCTCAAAATGATGGCCCCAATTTCAAGGTGAATGGACATAGGTTGAAGCACTACTTTGGCGGGGAAGTTCCATCCTTGAACTACCTCGACCAAATCACCTTCCCCAATGATAATTAGTATTGAGGGGATCGAGTCGAGCTCATGACTCGGTAATCAAAAACGAGGTGCATCGTGGGGGAGTCCCATGCTTATCCTATGTACATATTATCGCTTTCTAATATAGTAACGTGTGGGGATTTGTGCCCTTCCAACCTTTGTTCCGTGGTTGTTTGTGAATTATAGATTTTAGATGATCATTATCTTCACGATTGGAGCCTCTCGTGTTCGTTTTATGGGAGCACTCGATCGTTTGCTTTGAAGACTTTCTCAATATCCATGATATATCCTTGATTGTTCTAACCTTAGGTTTATAGCACACTTCATAAACGGATTTAAATTTAACAGTTACACCCTTTCAATGCTAGATTAGGAATTTGACTACGTCTCTAGTATGGGGGTGTTTGCACCCCTAGACTCAAAACATTGATGACAATGTTTAACTTTAGTATGGGGGGGTGAATAGATACTTGCCTTGCCAAACCTTCACGCTTTCCAAAGTCTATCTTTTTGTTTATCATTTTGTTGCAAAATAAGGCTAAAAATGGCCAAATTTTAAAATTTTTTCTCATGTTTCATAAGTGTTTGAAGACACAAATGTAGATTTTCCGATGGCGAGAATAAGAGTAATTTTTGACTCGACCGTGCGTGTTGAGCACTTAGCTTCGATTCCTTAACTTCACATTAGGCTAAATCTCTTAAATGAGGACGAGAAATGATAGAGTTAATTATAAGTTACTATGCTAAACGTAGAGTACTCGTATTCTTTCAAAAACTCATGTGTTCTCGTTATTTGCTTATTCTCCCTTCGCTTGTAAATATGTTTTTCTTAATAAATATTGACTTAGCGGTTTAGTCTTGATTGTTGGGTTTCTAGTCTTTTCTAGTAGCTTCCGTGTAATTAAATTGGAAAGACATTAAGGTATCGCCAGCGTCACGGTTTTGAAGTATTGGCACCCGAATAATCGAAAGCTTCACCCAATAATAAGATTTCAAGTGCTCACCTAAATCAAGCAAACAATTTGAAGCCCACAAGGCCGAAAAATCTATGCAAAATTGAAAGTGAATCAAGCCTTAATCTTTGAAGCTTTAAAGATCCAAAATTCGCTTTAGCGTGAGGATATACGTCTTTGGCTAATAAAACCACCGATGAGGTGGATAATAAAAGGCAAGGCAAGACCAAAGTCATAATAAAAGCTTTATGGCGAAGTTGAATAAAAGATGGAGGTAAACCTATGATAATAAGGCCCTTCCGTTAGGGGGCGTATAAAAGTCTTGGTAATAAGTCTCATATTCAAAACCGTTATAAAACCGTGTCTATCGATCCTTCTTGTTGACTTAATTTTTTGACATCGTTGTCTATTAGGAGGGATTATTGATTTGATGGTCTTGGTTACACCGTTAGGACTCTATTTTTAGACCTAAATCTCTATCATCGCATAAGTCAAACAATGTATCCTCGTGAAACATTCAAGACATAATAAAATATAAGAGATACAACTTAGGAAATTGGGAGGATAAGTACGTGATTAGGGCATATGCGTAGTGTTAGCATTACTAACTTATAGTGACAATGATCTCGTTGCACGCTTGGCATGGAATTGGGGTGATAATCGAGGACGATGAAATTATTTCTAACGAAGCATTCACGTGTTCTTATTCTATGAACCTAAACGTCCCATTTTGCGATGAAAATCATACATTATGTCTAAAACGCAAGTAGAAGTAATAGTAGTAGTGTAGCTAGTTTATCATTCAATAAAAGTGAACAAAAATGAATTTTGGAGGTGCTACGATACTTTATTCTAGCATTGCGTGAGGGCACGACAATGGTTTAGTATGGCGGAGTGATGAGACTACTTTTATACATAGTCTCATCGTCCAAAAAGGGCTTTAAATGCATAAAATATCATGAAATTGGCCAAATATATGCTTGTGTTTGTTGCTTGTGTATTTTAGGTACGAATATTGAGAAAATGACAAAAGATCACAAGAATCATGCAAAAATGAACACGGGAAACGAAGCCGCACATTGAACCAAGCCCTAATAAAGAATTTTCCAAGAAAACCCTTGAAGATTTGAAGATTTATGAAGAAGGGTCCTCCAATATTGAAGAACTGACACTTTATACCCTTGTATCTTCTTAAATACAAGATTGGTCCCTAAAGTTTGTCAAAATTGCAAAAAGGACCCTCCACTTTGAAGAATTGGCAATTTTAGTCCCTCAACAAAACTAAAATGTCAATATTAATCCTCATCAAATTCAAACATACCATGAAGAACTTCAAGTTACAAGAAATTACAAGTTTGGTCCTTTAAAAATGTTAAATTGCAAAAAGGACCCTTGACTTTGAAGATTGGCAAGAATGGTCCCTAAAAAATGAAGACTTGTCATTTTCAGTCCTCCAAAATGTCAATCATACAAGTCAAGACCATAATCCTTTAAGAAAATACCAAATCAACCCTTCAAGAATCAACAATTGGCAAGAAATACCCCTGAATTCACTTTACAAAACTTTTTGAGGCAAAAGTGTGAAAACCAAAACTTCTACAACAAAGGAAATCCGGATTTAGCTTGTTTATTTGCATGTGTAAGAAGTTTGGGAGATAAGGGACTAGGCAGACATATAAACAAACCTAGACCACTCTCTTTGTGACACCTGTCCCACTCACCAAAACCCTCCAATCAGCTCTCACCAGTATGCCACCTCACTTCCCACCCATAACAGATTTATACTAATCTTTATTAGTTTAATAAACTAGCCCTAAACACTTTTTTAAACCCAAACTCGTATTAAACACCCAACTATTCACCAAGAACACAATTTGGGGTTTTGTTATTTACTTATAATTAAACCTTAATATTGTGCAAATTAGTGATTAATGATCCTATAAACACATCCCAACTTTAATATCTTGTGCCACATCACCCAAGAGTGCACATGAAAGGTTCCCTGCTACACCTTTGAACAAGAAGACAAAACAGTGGCAGAAAATTAACCACCCACATTCCAGCTTACTCCTTAAGCATGTTTTGGACCATTGGATGCTATCACACCTTGCCAGCTACAACAAAACGCCAAGCAAAGTCACATGATTCTCAAAATTGTTCAAAACCTCAAGGGCATTTCTGGGACTTCACCAAGCATTAGAGTTTCGTTTTTAGCTTTCTTAGATAACATTTGTAGCCTATATAAGGCATAAGACTGAGTACATTTATCTTTGCTCTTGAATTTTCCATTGTTCAGAAATCTGTAAATCATATATTCAGTTAATGAAATGTGTTTGAATTTGGTGAAGAAAAATCAAGTGCCAACCTTATTATCTGTTTATTGTTGTTTGATGTTTACTAATCTTTGCTCTTAAAACCTGTTTTCAAAAGGAGTGTGCAAAAGTTTGCACATTTTCCACTTTTCTTGATATTTTGCTAAGTCTTGTTCAAACCTTGGAATTATTGGGCTATAAAGCTGATCATAGCATCCTGATATTGTGTTATCAAGGTGTGGTGAAGCCTATAACTTGGAGATAATCAAGTGTGGGGAACTAAGGTTGCATTAATCAAGGATTTTCACTTTTCTGATTTTGATATTGTGCTTCTAATCTTGTTGAAACTTAGCAGGCTTTATTGTGGAAGCTTGTGCTTGTTCTTGCTAGCATATAAGCTCAAAATTCATTGGTGTGGATGTACATACATGAGGTACACACCATTCTACTCAAAATCTATTAAAAATTTGGATTTTTGGTGAATTTTTGTGTTGCTTATGTTCTTGCTGATTTTGTGGTCTAATCTTGATCTAATCTGCATATCTCATCTGTTATTGTATTGATTTGGGCTTGGGTAACCTTGGAATACACTTTGGATTTGAAAATTTTGATTTGAAAATTTAAAGGGGTATTTGGGTTAATCTATTTAAGATCATAAGTTGATATTGTGTTGTTGGACGTTTGTATTTGTGCTTTATATATGTTATCTACTTGGTTGAGTGCTATTTGCTGCAAGTTGTTGGGCTTAAACCTTTGAATCATACATTGTGCTATATCTCATTGATTTTGACTGTTTTTGGCCTAGGATTTTGGTAATATCTAGAATATATGCATGCTTAGGGTTTAAAGTTGTGAAATCATTGTTTATACAACATATGTGATAGATCTGAGTGTTTGAATCTGGCTTGTTGGTCAAGTGCATCAGCAAAGTAAAAATCTGCTTGTGTTAGTGTTCATCAGTAACTTATTGTGCTTGAATCTTGATCAATACTTTGTACCATTGCATGAAACCTGTTTAGACTTGTTCATTTAAATTTAATATTGCTTGTGTATGCATTTGATGAAGTTTGGCTGGCGGAATTGTGCTATAAGTGCTTATTGAACCATAACTGGTGCATATCTGGTGATTAATTGAATTAACTGTACTAATTGGCTGATTGTGATTGTGATTTCTTTGTTGTTATTGATTACTTATGATCCACTAATCAGTTGGATGCCTTTGTGAAACTTGAATCTCCAAAAAAGTCACTAAAGACAAAAAGTCAAGAAAGTCAAGCAGTGGAAACTTTTCCCACTGCTCAGACACCAAAACTAGCTCCTGCTAGTGTTAATTTTCAGTTAGCTTATTAATAAGCCATATTGGCTTATCCAGACCTGCAACAACTTACTTTTTGTGATCAATCTTCATCATTTGACCCATTTGTTTGAACTGGAGCTTATTAGACTTTGACTTTGACTTTTTGCTAGAAAACTCTTAAAGTTAACTTTTAAAGAAGTGCTTATTTGCTTATTTTAGCTTATTGAGTGAACTTATTTAAAAACCTTTTGTTGATTAAGCTTAGTTAAGTCATTTAAAAGCTTTAGAAACTTGAATTAGCTCTTGGGATAATCTAGAACTCGAAAATGATTATTTTGTCATTTTGTGAAGATTGCTTATTGCATTTTCAGGCTTATTCCTTGGACTTTTTTCAAATTTCTTTTTACAGAAGTCTTAAGTAACTCAAAAGAAGCTTGTGTTTCTAATTTGAGCTTATGGCATCAGCTTATAGCTTAATGGGCCAAAAAGCCCATTAAGAATAAGCTGTTTGAAATAAGCCAGCTTATATCACATTTTCAGCTTTTGGGCCTTTGAAAAATTGTGTTCAGAATAAAATTTTGAGTCAGATAGGAGCTTTTGGGCCATTTTTATAAACATTTTTCTTATTGGGCTTATTTTGGCCCAATAAGGGTCTGTTTTGGACTTTGGCCCATTTGGAGGCCCATTAGGGGTATTTAGGTAATTTCAACTTCATTTCTGTGTTATTTAGGTTAAATTTAACTAGTTTGCAAGTTTTTAGAATTTTTTATAAATTTTGGATTTTTAATATTATTTTATTATTATTTTATTATTAAAAATTAAAATTTAGATTTTTCAAGTTTTTATATTTTTCTTAGTTTAAATACAATAAGTTAGGAATTTTACAATTTTTAGAATATTTTTATTTTCCTTAGATTAATTTTTATAATTATTTTAAGTTTAAATAGTTTTTAATTGTTTTTAAATAGTTTTTATTAATTTTAAAATTTTAAAAAATAGTTTTAAATTATGTTAGGGTATTTTAGAGGTTTACAATTGAAAAAATCTCATTTTGGGCTTTTTGTTAATTAGATTGACTTTTTGGGCTTTAATTAGCATTAAAAATTATTATTTAATTAAATAAAAGGTTTGAGTGATTTTTGATTTTTTGTACTCAAATTATATTATTTAGGATTTATTGCAATTTTCTAGGAATTTTTAGGATAAATTTTTAAGTTTGGTACTTTTTACGGTTTTACGTGTACGACCTTTTCGTCTTAGTTTAATTCGTCATCATAACCATCATCCTCTTCTAATCTCATTTCTTCTTTTCTTTTCTCATAATCAATATATTCACAAAGTTAATCATCTCTCTACACAACACACTAGCCTCCTTAAGAACGATCCCCACTTTGGGTCATAACTCGTGGTTTTCCTAAATCACTTGCTAATACTTGCCCTAATTACGCTCTTTTTCCTAAAAGACGTAAATTTACAACTATCATTGATATATCAAAATCTATGAATGCACGAATTCAAACCTACTCTTACCATCACAAATCAGTAACTACCACAACTGAGTAACCCAAGTGCTGAAAAACCTAACTGCCAAACACTATTAACAGACTACGGAGAAACTAGGAAAAGACGTATACTGAAATTAAAGTGCTAGAAAGTAACAAGTGATAAACTCATAAAAAAACAAATCGAATTCAACAGATTGCAGGTAATCACTAACGCTATAATAACAAAGTCTAGCTAATCTAAAAATTTGGAGAAAATAGGAACGTGTGCTTAACCAAGGATGCCAAGCCTCCGTTGACGGTGAAGCGAAGCACTGAGCTCGCTTAAAACCAAACATCACCACACTTCTTATCTACTAATATTGATGGATTGAGTCTTCTAAACTACCAATCACGAAATCTGCATGAACTTCAAAATATACCTGCAAAATCAAATCGAAAACGAGAAACCAAACAAATCTTTCTAAACTGAAACCTGCAAGAACTGAAAGTAACTGGATTAAACTCTAAAAACACTTGTAAAAACTCGTTTCAGCTGGTATCCAAAAGCTGTCACAACTTGCTCCGAATAGAAACAAATCAAAGGCTCGAAACTGAATACTAGATGAACAAATCGCTATCTTTTCTTACAAAACTGATTTCATTAACCTCTCAATTTAGAACTCGTACTACAATCAATCTGCTAGGCAGAAAACTGTTTAAACTGATAAAAACATTGCCAGATATTGCACTAACGTCACAACAACTAATTTGAACTGGAAACTTTTCTATTTAACAGATTATGACAATTAACTTTCAAAATCTTTCATCTAAATTCAAAGCAAATTCCTTAAGAACTAAGAATTAGTATGATCTAACAAACTAAAAAGTATCAGACTGAACTAAAAAGTACCAACTGAACCGATTTTTAACAGAACAGTAACTCTTAGCCAAATCAATATTATGACTGCTACTATTATCTAGTCACAACAACATGAACCGTAAACGCTCTACCAAATATTCGTAAGATGTTCTTTGTAACAGTAACAGTAGAAGAAGATTATGAGAAAATCAAGAAGGCTTTAAGAAAGAACATCACTTCATTAATGGTGGAAAATGTGATGGTTACAACTGATTTAACATAATCGATTATGAATCTAACTAACTGATTAACTGAAAATAAGAACAAAAGTTGTGAAAGAAAACTTAATTAACTACTCCTATCTACCTAACTATGTGTAATCTACACCTAAGCTAACCATCGAAAATGAAGGTATTGATCTTCTATTTATAGCCGTCTGAAGAGTGGAGGTGAGGTGCTGATGACGCGTCTTGCCCAATCTCTTGATGCCACGTGGAAAATACGATGATCTATCTTGTTCTTCATTCTTCATCATTTTGGGGTTTTCTTCATTCTTCATCTTTGATCTAATTAAATCATATCATCTTGAAGAGAAGATGATAAGGATGATTTTTGTAGTTATAAGCTTGATCTGAATCTTCATGTATCTTCCTCAAAATTGATTTGCAGGTTTGGTGATAAAAAGGAGTGAAAGGACTGTCATAAATCGTTTCTGTCTCTTCTTTGGAATGAAGAAGACGTGTTGTAGGCTTTGACTGTGATTTGGTCAATTGACCAAGTATAAGTTTAAATAAACTTTCTTTCCAAATTTCCTTTATGGTCCTTTATCTTTTTACTTTCCTTCAAGTTATATAAAAGAGTTATAACTTTGAAGTTAAACTCCTTTTTCATCCTTTGTTTTTGTAAATGTACAACTTTAGCCCTCAATATTGGTAAACAATAGCAAGTAAGGTCCTCGAAACTCTTTCGTCCTTTTCTTCATCTTTTCATCAAATAAGTCCTTGAAACCACGTGTTTGCTCAAAAATGTATATTCTTACTAGAAAACACATGAAACACAAATACCCACGTAATTCTGATAATTTTTAGTTAAATATAATGTATTTGACTGTGTTTTGAGTGATTTATGGATCATTATTGATGAGTGTTTTCACACTTATCAACTCCCCTCCACTTGACCATTGCCATGACCTCATGCAATGCAGTATTTCAAAGCTCTAGAGTGCACTTTTCTCATAATTAACCCACCTTGGCCATTTTATGATTTAATAAACTAAATTATACTACATGATGAATGATTTTGAATATTTACAATGCAATACAAAGAAAGCAATCTTATTCATATATTTTTAGATTTTTGTGAAATGGTTTTAATGGAAATAACTCATAAAGAAATCAATGACTTAAATTAGGGCTTTGGTACCATGGACACTTATCACCCTCAAGTTTCACTTTCCCATACCAAGCTTAAAAATGGGATCATTGCATTCACAAGTAAAAAGTGCATCAAATTATTCATGACAATTAAATGTGGAACCGGTTATTATTTGAGCAAATTGCTTGAAGGCAAATTTGTCATTATTTGAAGCGTGAAATATAAGAAATGTAAAATCCAAAAATAAGGAAGCACGGTTTTAATCCTAAGTAATCCTCTTATCCATTACTTGAAAAAACGCTCACAATTAATATAAGTCTGTCTCAAGAGTAATAAGTCATTCGCCTTATGTGTAAAATCCTCATGTCATGCATTAATAAGTAGCTACACACTCGCTAAGGAAAGAAAAATAAAACTCACGTAATAATTTACATCCTCCGCCTTTTTGAGACTTTGGATCTTCAATCTAGCAACCCGTCAAGGTAATATTGGATTGGAGCAACTATTAAATTCCCGCAACCCGTCAAGGTAATATTGGAATCTAATAGTTACTATAATTAACACTTCATTGCCCCTCTTGGGAGTCTTGTATATATATATATATATATTTTTTTTTCTTTTTTTTTAGCCACTCATTTTTTTATAAGCCGCTCTTATTTTTATTTATTCCTCACAAAGAAAGTTGAAAAGAATAAAAGGAAAAACACCCGCTAAGTATTAAGAATGACATAAGTCTAATACACATAAAACGTTCTAACTTAGAATCTTAAGACATACTTATACCAACCATGAATGATTAGACAAAAATGCATAAGAGATTACAAACCAATTAAATCCGTTCTTGATTATTTATTAGCATATATACATGCAAAGAAAATAGAGGTAAAGAAGAGAAGGGTTTAGCCACAAGTAATTATCATGAAGTTTATCCTAGCCCTTTTATACTTGCTTCAACTCTATCATTTCCCATTCTCCACAAATTTAAAATCTCAAATAATGAGATTGGTGGATGCTTAGCCTAATAGACCAACGAAGGACTACATGGTTAAGGATACTAGCTAGAGAATGCTTTAATAAGCAAACTCGGGTTGAGTCAAAATATCCATGGCGGGCCTAATATGTCAAAGAAGTCTAAATTTGTTAAACCATGTTCTTATTATATTTTTTTCCTTTTTATATATTTTTTATAAAGAACAAAAGAAGAATTGCATATTTTTAGTGGCCAAAGTAGATCAAAAATTTGAAAAATGTTTGAAAAAATTAATTTTCCCAATTATCATGAAGTTAAGGCAATGGTATAGGTAAGGTCACTTCGATAGAAGTCTTTCCTACACTTAAGATAAACATTGTCCTCAATGTTTAAGAGTATTGGAGTAAACTCCCCTACACTTATGACATTGATTACTTTGCTTAACTAAAGTTAAGGAAGAGACAACTAAAGTGAATTCATTTTTTAAGCACAATGTGTCTATGAAAAATCACAATAGTAACAAAGTGAACCGGATACAAGGGCTTCATCCATAACCTCCAAGCATGAAATGTGAGAGAGCAACCCTTGAAGTAAACACCAAAGACGAAGAAAGGCCACGCCTCCACTTCAACTCTACTATAACATCCTTTAATTAAACCTAACCTATTAAGATCTACTCTACATTTTCTAACCTAGTTATTCAATGCTTTAGTTTTTTTAACCCTAAGTCGCTAGCTCGACTCGGCCCCGAATTAGGTTGTCCTTGGGGAAACCATCATGGAGAATAAAGGATATCACTGTGAAGCACATCTCACATGATACACTCAAACTTAGCACGTTTCCATTTACTATAAGATTTACAATATCCGCCTCGATAAATGGAACAGTCGCAACGTGTCTCAGGTTTGTCCAATATATAAAATCTCTCAAATAGGAAGCACCCCAGGATCAAATACATAGTTTCCATGTTAGCCTCAAAATATTGAGTCAAACAAGAATGTTCGGTCATAGGTTTCTATTGTAACATTAATTAGAACGTTGTAATAAGTAGTTTATAAGTCGTGGTTTACGGGCTTGGATTTAAACTAATTAAAGTTCAAAAGTCAAGCCCGACCCAATATATAGTCCATTAAAGCCCGCATGTGGGTGGACTATATATACTACCCTCCTAGCATGTTAGGAGGGTGGGATGATCATTTGTAACTAATCTTTTCTAAATCTAATATTCACCTAGTTAATCTCTCTCTCTCTACTTTCTCTCACTACTTTCTCTCTCTCTAAAACTCATATCTTTTCCATCTCATATCTTAATCTATCATATTATTAGAGACAACAATTGGTATCAGAGCCATGGGGTAGATTCGTGTTTAGTTTGTAGTTTTTCATTTTTTGATACGTGTGATTTTCTCTTTTGAATCATTTCGTCTCAAAAAGTTTTTGATGTGTTTATCATTTTCTTGATTCGAAATTAACTTTAATCATCCGGATTATAGGAGTTTTGGTTTGATCTTGAAATCGATTACTCAAAATCGTTCTAGGACAAGTTTCGGTTTGGGTATTAATATCTGGAATATAAGGGCTTTATTATTCCGGATTGTGAGTTATTAGTGAAAATTCCGGATAAGAAAGATTGTCTCGGTATCCGAAATATCAGGGTTTATTGATTCCGGACAAGAGAGTGGTTTTTAAGTTTTCCGGATAAGCCGAAGTTGGGGATTCAGGATAAGTTAGTGTTGCAGTCTATTCCGGATAACAAGGTAGCACGTTATTCAGGATAAGGTTTGGCATTATATTCCGGACAAGCAGCTTGGCAAATATTGCGGATAAGGGTGACTTGATTTGTTCTGAATAAGCAACTCGGGAAGATTCCGGATAAGCACGTGTTGTTGTGGATTCCGGATAAGTGAACCATAAAATATTCCGGATAAGCCACGGAAGACTTATTCCGGATAAGGAGAATCACAATTATTCCGGATAAAGGTTCATTCCGGATAAGCCAAAGGAGATTTATTCCGGATAAAGAAGGAAATATACATTCTGGATAAACATTTTTTCCGGATACGGTAGTTTTGTATTATTCCAGATAAGTCGAAGAACAATTATTCCAGATAAGAGAGAGACCAATTATTCTGGATAAGAAGCACTACAAAGATTCCGGATAAGCATCATTTTTGTGATTCTGGATAACTCATCTCACAATATTCCGGATAATAAACGGGATATCCTTTTTCCGGATAAGTCTACGAAAACATTCCCGATAAGAGAAAGTTGCAAACATTCCGGATAAGAAAAAGAACACTATTCCGGATAAGCTACGCATTGAATTTTTTCGGATAAGGTCTTATTGAAATATTCCGGATAAGAGTAAGTACAATATTCCGGATAAGTACTTATTTTTCCGGTTAAAGTTATTTCACAATTTCTTCACGTTTCAACCACAATCTTTTCACAATTTCATCTACTTAAGATCCTATTCACTTCACATCAACTTTGTGATGGATTCTACTCAAGAATATCGTGTCACAAACAACAATCTTCGTACATCATCTAACACCTAGAACCGATATGTTGAGAGTCCTCCAAGGTATGACACACGTCGACGTGGTGAAAGTCCTTCTAGGTATGATCGACATAATCCAACGCATGTTGAGGGTTCTGCAAGATATGATCGACAAACTGCCAAGTATGATACTCAGAGGATTGCTGCTGCTACTGGGAATAGGGAAACGGTTGGAAGTCAAGTGGTTTAGCAGAGTGAGATTCAATGTTTTAATTGCCAAGGTTATGGGCATATGGCAAAGGAATGTAGGAAGCCGAAAAGGGTTAGAGACTCTAGCTATCACAAGGAAAAGATGCTGCTATGCAAGAAGATGGAAGCAGGGGTTAAATTGTCAGCCGAGGAAGGAGAAATGCTTGATGATACTGATGATGAAGATTCTGATCAAGAGCTCGATGCACATTACTCGTACATGGCAAAGGTTGAAGAAGTTCTCAAAGTCACTGAAGATGACAATGGCCCTATCTTTGACACTGAGCCAATCGATAAGGTACACACTACTGATGAATATAATGTGTTTGGTGATATTCCTGAGCATAGTGATCTACCCAATGCCATTAATGACACGTGTATGATGGAAACGGTTGATAGCAATACCACACCCGATTCATCAGACATGTGCAATAATGAGTCTGAGGATGATCAACATGCAAATGAATATGATGAAGAGGAACGTATTGCGCTTACTAATTTAATTGCTACTTTACAAAAAATGTCATTGAAAATAAAAAGAGTCAAAAGCAATTAAAGAAGGCAAACGCTACGCTCACTCAAAGTTTTGAAGAATGCAAAGCTGCTCTTATCAAATCTACTGAGATGACTGAAAGCTATAGGGATGAGCTCCTTCAGAAAACAAAAGAGCTTGAGGGGTACAAGGGTAGTACGTTAAAAAGTCAAAAGGACGATTTTGAAAACAAATACACTATAACTCTTGAGTAACTAGCCAAAGAGAAGCGTCAATATAATGTTTTCTTAATGGATGAACGTCAAAAAACGTACCTTGCCAATACCAAAGTTAATGAACTTGAACAAAAGCTCTCTATGACCACTACAGATTCTGCTAAAATTCTTGAGAATAAGAAACAAGAGGTAGATGCGTTAAAACAAGACTTCAAAATTAGATATGATAAGGAAACCGACAAAGTAACAAAACTAGAAGCACAAGTAGAATTTTTGAAGAACGTTGTTTATAAAACGCATGATTCTATTCAATCCTTAAGAATGCTAGCACCTCCGTCTATTTTTAAGGGTCAAGCTAGCTTTGCAAGTCCTGAGTACCTTGCCAAAGCTCAAGCTGCGAACCCGCATCTTTATCTTGATGAGACTGAAAGGACAGATCTTGATAGCATGCCTATTAGTGCTGAGAGTGAAGAAACTGCCCTTTGGGATGATGATAGTCAACCACTTGTTAGTAAGGAGTTTGTGAAACCATATAATTATGCTTATGAGAATAGTCTTTATGGCCTTTTCAACAAACAAACTCAGAAAACTCGTGAGGAAGTGTTCCTAGAATATAAACAAAAGAGAATTCAATGGAAGAAAGCATTTGCCCCTAAGAAATCTAATGTTTACAAAAACATAAACTACCTCCCTCTAGATGAATCTAAAAGCAAGAGTAGGAAAACATTAGGTATTCTTAAATACCACATAGAGAATGTTAAATCTATTGTTGAAAGAGACTGGGCAAAACGTGAAAATGCCGAATGGACACGTCCGATTCCTCAAGATATTACCTTGCTTGTGAAAGAACTCTTAATTCCAAACACGACATTGATTAAAGAAACTGTTCTTCAACTTGAGGAGTTCATTCGGACTGAAATGTATGATGATATAAAATACGTTGAATCTCTTGAGAAACACATTGATGATCTTCAAATAGAGAAGTCTGATTTTTCAGATGAATATGATTTACTCTTGCAAGAATGCGTTTCTAAAGATGTTATGTGTGCTTATTTTACATCTTGTGCTGATATTGATGAATATTCTGATGTTGCATGTAAATATCTTGATAATATCAAAAAATGTGAACGTCTTGAAATTGAGCTTTCGAAACGTAAAGAAAATGTTGATAAAAAGGATTTTGAGTTACTTCAACACAAAACTGATTTCCTTCAAAAACATTGTCATTCTCTTGAACTTGCTTTGAAAAAAGACGTTGGTAGTTTTCCACATGATATTAAATTGCAAGAAAAACTTTCCCAAACGTTTCGAGAAATAAATGAACAGAATTGGGAAATTAAACGGTTGAAAGCTCAGTTACAAGACAGGGACAGAGCGATAGCAGAGTTGCAAAAACTCGTTGCTAAAATAGGTGGGAAAGTTGTGGAACCTAGCATTAAGAAACATGTTATTAGACAACCCAATGCCTCTAAAGTAAATAGATCCTCTATCTTGGGAAAACCATCTGCTTTATCAAATTCCTCGTTTGCAAAACCTATGTTTTCCCCCAAGATGGATGGAAAGGAAAGGTTACCACATAATCAACCCATAAGGACGAATGTCATAGCACCAAACGTTAAGCACAATAATGTGATTAAACCATGGATGTATAGAATGACCACCAAGCCCACAAACAAAGTTAATCAATCGCCTCAGACTTCTAGAAACACTAATATTCGTGTGTCTTCTACTACAGGAATAGTCTCTACTACTAGTGTTAGCCGGCCTCAGCTTAAGAGCACTCAAGTGAATGATAAGGTCTAGAAACACAAGAATCAAGGGAAGATGAAGTAAGTAGAAGCACACCCTAGGAATTTGAATGTTTTTAAGAATAAAAAGTCTGTAATCGCTTGTAATGACGATTTGAATGATGTGACTAATTTGAATGCTATTAATGTGAAATTTGTTTGTGTCAAATGTGGAAAGTGTGCTAATGCTAATCATTCTATGTGTGCTATGAATAAAGTCAAAGGCGTAGATACTAGAACTAAGAAGCAAGTTGCAATGCCTATTAGAGTTAGTAAACCCAAACACAAAGTGAACCATTCTGGTGATATCCCCACTAAGAAAAGTAATGCATCAGACTCCACCACTAAGAACCCTAGAAGATAAATTAAGGAATTATATGAGTGTGCTAGCAAGTCTTGGAAATGGTGGTTTGCTAATCAATGTCCTCCAAGATATAAATGGATGCCGAAAGCTAGGACAGAAAATGTGAAAACTAGTGTTAGTTTGCCTTTAAATGTTGATAATGACACTAATGATTCTACTATCACAACTACTGTGGTATCCAATTTAGCAAATGCTCCATCGTGTTCTAACTCTTCTGCAGGTGATACAAATAATTCTCTTCATACTGGACTCCGGATGCACGAAGCACATGACAGGGTATCTCAAGCTTCTAATTAACTTCGTGGAGAAGTTCCTGGGTACGGTCCGATTCGGAAATGATCAATTTGCACCGATCCTAGGATATGGAGATTTGGTTCAGGGGAATAGCACGATTAAAAGGGTATACTACGTCGAAGGGCTCAATCACAATCTTTTCTCGGTTGGTCAATTCTGTGATGCGGATTTGGAAGTTGCTTTCAGAAAGAAGACATTTTTTGTTCGTGATTTTGATGGGAATGACTTACTTACCGGTACACGGGGTACTGATCTTTACACAATTTCACTTAAAGACACAACTTCATCAACTCTAATTTGCTTCATGGCTAAAGCTTCAACGACTCAGGCATGGTTATGGCATCAACGTCTTTCTCATCTCAACTTTCATACCATTAACTTGCTTTCTAAGAAATATATTGTGAGAGGCCTTCCAAGCTTGAAGTTCATCAAAGATATCTTTGTTCTTCTTGTGAACTTTGTAAAGCTAAACGAAGTATCTTCAAAACAAAGACCACACCAAGCTCTAAAGGACGGTTAGATTTTCTTCACATGGATATGTGTGGTCCCATGCGTGTTCAGAGTATCAATGGAAAGAAATATATTCTGGTAATAGTCGATGATTACTCAAGGTACACATGGACTCACTTCTTGAGGTCCAAGGATGAAACACCCGACGTTCTCATCAGCTTCCTTAAATTGATACAACATGGTCTTAAAGCTCAAGTTAAAGTGGTTCGTACTGACAGAGGTACAGAATATTTGAATTCAAATCTGAGAAAGTATTTTGAAGCCGAAGGGATTGACATGAAACATCTATTGCTCGAACACCCGAACAAAACGGAGTTGTTGAAAGACGAAACCGTACTTTGGTTGAAGCTGCTCGAACATTATTATCCGCTTCAAAACTTCCACTATACTTTTGGGCCGAAGCCGTGTCATCCGCATGCTACACACAAAACCGCTCCTTAATTATCCCAAGACACGAAAAGACACCATTCATGATCGAAAACCTTTACTCAAACACCTTCATGTTTTTGGATGTACCTGTTACATTATTCGAGATGGTGAAAACTTGGATAAGATGAAAGAAAAAGGTGATGCATGTATTCTTGTGGGATATGCAACTCAGTCTAAAGGATATAGAGTGTACAACAAGAGAACAAAATTGATAGTCGAGACTATTCACATCCGATTTGATGAATTACAAGAAATGGCACTTGAACAAAACAGTTTAAGTCCCGATCCACAACGACAAACGACTTCCGTTCACAACCGCATGGAACTCGGAACTCAAGACCACAGCAATGAACCGTCAAGTTCAACGCTGGTTCCAAAACATGTTCCTAGAGCTGATATGACAGTCGACACGACAATTGAAGAGTTGGAGATGTTATATGGACCAATGTATGATGAATATTTCACGGGGGAGAAACAAGTTGTACCGAAGTCTTCCGCTGTCACTCATGATAAGAATGATGATACCGATCATCGTCAACAACCGGATACAACTTCATCTACTTCAACACGGGTTGCTGCAGATTTACCTCCTCAGAATATCACTACAACAATCGATCCTACAACATCCACAACTACTGTCATTTCTCCAGAGAACACAAATCAAGCAGACAATGCATTATCTGACGAAGATGAATTTATCAACCCATTCGGTACACCGGTACACGAAACTGGAGAGTCTTCTACTCGCCATGTTGATCCGTCAAATATGCACACGTTCTACCAACGACATCCTTCAACACATCATTGGACCCGAGATCATCCGTTGGTTCATGTCATTGGAAACCCTTCACAGCCCGTTCGCACAAGACGACAGCTTAACACCGATGCTGATGTTTGTATGTTCGCACTCGCCGTGAGTTTAGCTGAACCGAAAAACATCAAAGAAGCATTAGCTGATCATGCTTGGATTGAATCGATGACGGATGAACTTCAACAATTTGAAAGACTTAAAGTCTGGGAACTTGTTGACAGACCATACGATGTAATCCCATTAAATCTTCTATGGATCTGGAAAAACAAGATGGATGTAGAGAACACGATCATCAAGAATAAATCTAGGCTAGTAGCTAAAGGGTATGGACAGAAAGAGGGTATTGATTTTGAAGAATCATTTGCACCAGTAGCTCGAATGGAAGCGGTCAGGATTTTTCTTGCTATGCAGCACATAAGGGATTCATTGTTTATCAAATGGACGTAAAGACGGTGTTTCTTACCGGTCCTTTGAAGGAAGAATTCTATGTCACGCAGCCGGAAGGATTCGTCAATCCTCATTATCCTGACAAGGTGTATCGTCTCCACAAAGCACTATATGGACTCAAGCAAGCTCCAAGGGCGTGGTACGACGAGCTCTCGAAATTTCTGGTCTCCAAAGGTTTCTCAGAAGGTTCCATTGATTTAACTTTGTTCACTTATAAATATGGGGATGACATTTTGCTTGTGCAGATTTATGTTGATGACATTATTTTCGGGTCTACAAACCCAAAACTTTCAAAATGGTTTGAAAAAGTAATGCACAACAAATTTGAAATGTCTATGATGGGCGAACTAAAATTCTTTCTAGGAATTCAAGTTCACCAATCCCCAAGTGGTATCTTTATTAACCAAGCTAAGTATTGTCAATAGATAATCACAAAGCATGGTATGACATCATGTGACCCCGTTGGGACACCATTATCAACCACATCCCTAGATGCTGATTTGGAGGGATTACCCATAGATCAAACGAGATATCGTTCCATGATCGGGTCCCTCATGTACTTGACAGCAAGCAGACCTGATATTCATCATGCTACATGCTATTGTGCACGATATCAAGCACGACCCACTGAAAAGCACCTCAAGGAGGTTAAACGGATCTTTCGGTACCTTAAGAATACCATTTACATGGGACTCTAGTATCCAAGGGAAACCGGTTTCTTTCTAACGGCCTATTCAGATTCTGATCATGCAGGGTGTCTTGATACACGTAAAAGTACTTCTGGTGGTGCACAATTTCTAGGTCAAGATAAGCTTGTGGGATGGTCTTCCAAGAAGCAGGATTGCACGTCACTTTCATCAGCCGGAGTGGAGTATGTGTCTCTATCTGCGTGTTGTGCTCAAGTTCTTTGGATGAGAACATAACTCACAGATTATGGCTTCCATTTTGATAAAGTACCTATGTACTGTGACTCAAAGTCGACCATAGCCATCTCCTGTAATCCGGTACAACATTCCCGCACGAAGCACATTGATGTCAGATATCACTTCATTAAGGAACAAGTTGAAAAGGGTATTGTTGAATTATACTTTGTTGGAACTGATTACCAATTAGCTGACTTGTTTACAAAATCTCTTTCGAAAGAGAGGTTTGCGTATCTTGTTAGGTAAATTGGTATGATATGTTTGACTCCAGCAGAACTGGAGATTCTGGCAAAGAAGCCTGCTTGATACATCTATCAAACATCTATCTGTAAATATTAATGAAAAAAAATACAAAATTAAAAAATCCTTGATAATCCAAAAATATTCTTCTCGACATGTCTTTCAGTATCGATAATATGGACGTGCCTAGAAATGTCGCTCAATAACGACACGGGTGTGTACATAAAGCTCGAATGAAAGTTGTAAATATTTTTCAAAACATGTCATTTCTATTTTTAATGGAAAATGTCTATTTTGGACAATTTTTCCAACAACGGGTAGAGCAATCTATCTTGGGTTGAGCTTGTCACAAAACATTCAACGTTTTGAGTTCAACACAATGGCTTGTAATCACTTTCAGATTACAACCCGGATCTAAATTCACGGGGGAGTGTACGCTTTAGTGCCCTTACCCTCATCAAAAGAAGACAAATCTTCTTACACTTGAGTGGATTCATCAAGACATTCAAAGTCAAAGAACTCAAGTTTATGATTTAGAGAAACCTCTTCGCCAAAAAGAAATAGGATTTTTCAAAAAGCGTTGAACACAATTTTTTCAAGAATTTTTTAATGATTATTCAAAATCTTTCAAAAATTGTGTGTTCAACAACTCCCATCCTCAAAAAGCGAAATATGGATCAAATCCTCATAATGACAATTCAATTGGATCAATTTTTGAGGGGGAGCATTTTAACTTCATGCAAAAGATTGACACATATTTCTCCCAGAGATTTTCAAGACTATTTTTCAAAATATATTTTAATCAAATTTGGTATCTCTAATATCAAACGATTTTATATATTAGAGATAGGGGGAGAAAATGTGATTAAAATGTGATCTAAAGACTCAAGCACTCATGGTTACGATCAAAAAAACCCACAACATCTTTAATTCACGACGTTATTGGTGTCAAAAGGGTGGTTAGGTTTAAGTCCTATGATCCAACCCGAACCGGAGGGATCTTCCCAGGGACAATCCAATAGATTATTAGAAGTCCTTAGGAAAGATGGAGTAGAATGTGAACGAAGCTGAATGCCGACTAAGTACTGATGATAGCACTGGAATAATCACAACAAGGTACTATTAATGATGTCTTGGTAAGCATTGAAGGGGTTGAAGAATGAAAAAGAAATGTAAGGATAAAGGGTGTAAAGAAAGAAGCCCTCCATACAACTTAGGCAGAAACCGGGTCAACACATCATGAAGACAACTCATCATGGACCTAGTGATGTGAAGCACAACCCTTTCCTAGCTACTCAGGCTTCTCTCAAAAGAAGTTTGTTTTATTGTCACGGAGATCAACACGACTTCTATTGACTTTCTCACTCTGAGATAGTTGATATTGAATAGGTGGCATCTGCTCCAGCCTCCGAACACTAAAAGTGCACAAATCGAGTCTAGAGCCAAGAGATCAATCAAATCTCGTTAGGACACACAGATGAAGATCAAGAGAGTCCTACGCTATATCCTTGTGATATTGCTAGAACACTCAGAGTGATACTACTTAGTATTCACAATGATGAGTGGAAATTCTTCCAGTGTTAACATCAAATAGCACTGCGGTAGGTCATGTGTAAGATTCTTTATGAATTGAACATGTGTAAAACTGAAAAGCAACAATGGTTTGATTCTGAATTGATTCAAACTCGTTTCAGGTGTCTACGCAATATTTTTATGGTCTTGCCAGAACATTCAGAGTGATATTCATTAATATTCACAGTGACGAATGGAAATCCTTCTAGCGTCAACATCAAACAGCATTACGGTAGGTAACTTGTGAGATTCTTATGAATCAAACTTGTGTCAACTGGAAAGCAACAATGGTAAGATTCTTAATGAATCGAACTTGTTCTAGGAATTTGAATTGACGACTTTAATCAAGCGGATATTTATCCAATTGATTCACTCTTTATGTTCGCAGTCTTGCTTTGAGATGGTCGAGTAAAGAGAACGGCTAGTACAGCCGCGAAATCCCGTCAAGGAGATTCTTAATTGAATCTACCTAATCACATGTACGGTATTTAATATCGTAAAACGGTCTTCACCGACCGGAGGTAAAACGCTACAGATTTAGGACGAATGTCAAAGCCATTCAGTCCGTGTCCATGTTTTGTCTCGAAAAGGTGGCGTCACGGTGTACTCAGCAAAGTTAAAGATTCAAAACTACATATTCATGCCCAAAGACTTATTCAACAATTAGGAGTGTGAGCATGTGGATAAAGACACAAGATCACAAGATGGCAAAGACAAGTCAAGAATGATTTAAAGATCTCAAGATAAAAGACTAAGTCGAAAGACAACGACAAAGGCTCAAAGATCACAGCATGAAGGAACAAAACTACTGTTACACGTTCAAGACTCATATATGACGAAATTCATTAATCTCCATTGGACTCCAAATATCGAAAAGGAATGACCTCACATTGGGGGAGATTGTTAGCCTCAAAATATTGAGTCAAATAAGAATGTTCGGTCATAGGTTTCTATTGTAACATTAATTAGAACGTTGTAATAAGTAGTTTATAAGTCGTGGTTTACGGGCTTGGATTTAAACTAATTAAAGTTCAAAAGTCAAGCCCGGCCCAATATATAGTCCATTAAAGCCCGCATGTGGGTGGACTATATATACTACCCTCCTAGCATGTTAGGAGGGTGGGATGATCATTTGTAACTAATCTTTTCTAAATCTAATATTCACCTAGTTAATATCTCTCTCTCTACTTTCTCTCACTACTTTCTCTCTCTAAAACTCATATCTTTTCCATCTCATATCTTAATCTATCATATTATTAGGGACAACATTCCATCTCTACATTCGAACAACTCCAAAATAGGTAGCATCACCAAAGTAAGCTCATATGAGAAGCCCATATCAATCAAAATCATACTCTTAAGTGGAGTAGATGAAAACCAATTTTTCCCAAGCATACGTATCCCAGGATCAAAAACCTTTCCCTTCATGGGAAAATAAGGAGATGAACTCGAATCAACCATATAAGATTCCCCCTTAGATATCAAAGCATAATGAGACAATGAAGGTGTAGGTATCAAAACATTCATAACTATTATGTCCATGTTGGGCTCCTCATCATCATCAAAAGGTGAGGGATCTTCCATAGAAGGCATAGAAAAAGGAGGATCAATAATCGTAGTGTCTTGTGGAGGAGGTGTAGGTTCTATGGTCCCAAAAAGCATGTTCTCAATAAGACGAATCTCCTCTTCCCAATTAGAATCACTATCATCAACCTCAATATCAATATTAGCAAGATAAGCCTCTATGGTGGCATCAATATCCATATGAGAATCCATATCAAAGGTGTTTGGTTCTAAAGGTGCCTTAGGTGAAAAAGGATCAATCTCTAAGAGTATAGGATCTTCATCAATAACCAACTTCAAGGGTGGGAGGGTGGGAATAGAAGGCGCAAAAGAAGGTGTATTAATGAGAGAATCACTTAAAGGGATGATGTGATCATGAAAGTCAATAGGTTCAACCTCAAAAACCGGTGAAGAAATATCAATGAAAGGTTCTTCTTCTAGGAATCATCATTATGGTTTTCATTCAATGCTTCAGTCGAGGAGATAAGATCATAAACGTTTGATAAAACCTCACGAATATGAACATCTTCCACTTCTTCGATAAGAGCAACATCTTCATCCAAATTAGGAATGTCATCTTGACATGAAAAGTCCTCGGATGATATATTATAAGATGCCTCACTAGAATCACAATCATCATCCTCTATTTGTGGCAAGTCTTGAATAAACTCTTCCTCAATCTCATTATCCTTTTCTTTAAACAATCCATCAAGATCAAAGTCACAAAAATCACTAGTAGTAGCATGAAGGTCAACATGTGATGAAATCTCAATGTGATCATGAGGAGAAGAGGTATCAACACAAAGCTCGTCACATGGTTCATTGGAAACACCCTCGAGCTCTCTTTGGATTGGGATAAGGTTCTCAACACTAGAAGAGGTTAATTCATCCAAATCGGTGTTTGTATTAGTGCTAAGAGGCTCGTCCCCCATGGTTAAAGAGTCGGTGGGTTCCACGTGAGGTAAAGATGATGAAGGTGTGTCATCATTAAGTGTCATACAAATCGGAGGTTCGTCATCATCGTCATATAAGTATTGATTAAGCAAACAAGCACGAGTAGCAAAATATTGTTCTTCTTCTTCCTTTTTAGCAATCTTAAAGAGGAAATCATTTAAATATTTTCTGAGGCGACAAGAAAATTTTTTCAACGATTCACGAAACGTATCACCGAACTCCTTGTCATAAAGTTGCCAAGTCTTAATTTCCACTTCCTCACAAAACTTAATTTGTTCCTCTAACAACGGGCACGCGTTTTTCATTTCCTCAATGCTTATGTCTTTCTTACTATCAATCGCCTTAGAAACTTCATCGTTCGACTTGTTTATTGCCTCAAGTAAAGAAAGGGACTCATTGCAAATATGAGGGGCATAAGAAGGCGGATCCCTCAGTCTACAATCATAACCATAATGGGGTGCGTTCCCATAAAACTCACATGAATAAGTCGAAGAATATGGTGGAGGTGGATTTCAATAATTAGGTGGATTATAGTTTTGAAAATAGTCATGATTATGAAATTTTTCATGATTGTAACCTTGAAAATTTCCTTCATTTGAAAACCCTCATAATGTAAAAATCCTTGATTTTGAAAAGTATCTTGATTATGGCATGGAAAATTTTCATCATTTTGAAAACCTCCATAATTGGAAAATCCTTGGTTTTGGTATGGCTCATTAAAGGTTTGATCATGAAAGGATGGTGAAGGTCGTGATGAAAAACCGGAATATCCCATATAGTCATTACAAGTGTAGTCCATTTGAAGGTTAGGTTGAAAATTAGGATTCTCGGTTCCATTGTAAGCATATCCCTCCCCATAATAGCCATTATTTTGATCACATAAATAAGTATCGTGTAGACCTCCATAAGTTTAACAAGTCGAATAATTAGCGTTGGCGGATCGTTGTTGCAAAATCTCCAACATGGAACGAGTATCCATGTTTAGCAAGGTGGTCGAATGTATATACAAGTGAAATGACGTTGAAAAGCTTCCTCGGGGAAGGAAGTAATACACCAAAGGTGGTATGGTTACACGTGTGCGAGTACACGTGTAAGTAAACTCGAGGAGTGAGAGATGAGCTCTCGGTCAACTTTTGAAGGAGAAGAGATTATCTCCCTCGAGGTTCGATATGAAATATCCACAAGAAAGTATAATATATGTAATTACTACTTGGGTGCAAGACCCCCAATAAAGCCTTCCTTCTTAGAATACGCACTAGTGAACGGGGGTTTAGGTGGCGCGAAGCACTTAAGTACCTATTGACCCTTAGATGGCATTTTATAGCACATCGCCTTTCTATTCACTTTGTAGTTTGTATTCTTCGAATTATTTCCTATTGGAAGTATTTATCTATTCTTGCTTTATTGAATTTGATCGATACACGTGTCAAGGACCGGAACGCCCCCTAACACTGTGTATTGCCTTGGAAATACTTATGGAAGTAGGTAACTTGGTTGTTCGTATCTACGTATATTTATTTACATATAATAATATAGAGAAAAATATTTTTGTATTTATTGGGGTTTTTTTAAGAAAAATACTATATGTACGTAAAAACGATGAAAACCGATATGATATATATTTTTTGGTGGAATCTTTTAGGAAAAAGATTAGTTTTTGGATTTTTTTTATTTTTTTGGTTCAATTCTTTAGGAAAAGAATTGATTTTTTCTGATTTTTATATTTTTTTTGTATTTTTATCTTTTTTATTTTTTTATGTTTTTGATTTATAATAGGTAAAAATAACGTTCACAAAGTGAACGGATCCCAAAATCCAGTATGTCCCACTTGAAACCGTTAATCTTCACGAAAAGAACCGGCAGCGGCGCCATTTAATATTTGTTTTTAGTGTAGTTGTCTCTCGGTCTAATCGAATTGATATAACTATCCAAGCTTGACTTTATTGTTTTTGGTTGAAAAAATTGAATGGTATTTATTTCTACTTGGCAAGAAACATGTAAAAAGTAAAAATAGCTACTATGCTACGTATACGTACTATACTAAAACATTTACCAAATACGCCAATTAAATGCACAAAAATATAAAATGAAAAAAATACAATATACAAAACTAAATCTATTTTTATAAAAGTGAAAATTCAAATTTAATAAAACTCAAATTCCTTAAAATCAAAATACAAAACTAGCTACAATTAATGGACCTATTCACGTTTTACAATTTAAATGGAGTACACGTGTACTAATTTTTGGTTAAAACTAGTATTAAATCCTAATCAAATCCAATTAAACTATACTAAGCCCATCTTCCTAGTTAAGCCCAAAAAAAAAACTTAGACTGATCCATAAGAAAACAAATGGAAAAAGAATGAGCGAAAGTACATTTGTTTACAAATAAGTTTGTATTGGTTTGGATTTTGTTAGCTATCTTAGATTTGAACTTAACATCTCTCATTTGGTTAATTTCAAAGAATCAGATAACAGGAGTTGCTGATGTGTTTCTGATATGGCTGAGAAGATACAAAGCTTCTTTATGCTGGAAGTTATATATGAAGTCCATAATGGTCTTGGTACAGGTACTTTTTTTACAAATAAGATTGGATTGGATTTTATTAACGAATATTAAAAGATCTCATTTGATTAACTTAAAATGCAACAATCCCAATGAAAGTATGGTGATTATTACCTCAGTATACATTGGTTTGTTATATAAAATGCAACGGTTTGTTATATAAAATGCATCTGTTTGTTATATAAAGGGCATCAGTTTGTTATATAAAGGGCATCAGTTTGTTATATAAAGGGCGTGTGTTTGTTATCATGATGTAAGTGAACCTATTTTTATTTGCACTGAAAAGAAAATAATTTGCATGTTGATAGACTATCAAAAGCGGTCAGAAGATGTTTGAGTGCATGATGGTCAAAATGAGCGACTATTGTTACGTGTTGTAGTTCAGATTCTCTTAGAGCAACTAAGAACCAACACAAATTGTGAACAAAATCAAAAACAGATTAGAGAAGGTTTGGTATTAAAGTCGAATGGTCAGGGATAAGTGCAACCTAAAGGTCATGTGTTCGTTAAATAAAGGGCATGTGTTCGTTAAATAAAGGGCATTTGTTTGTTATATAAAGGGAATATGTTTTTTTTAATAAATGGCATTTGTTTGTATGCAGACAATACTTCTTGTTCTCATTTTTCATGTCATTTTCAATACTACAGGAATTTTTTCATCCAGTTTGTAGCTAATAAAATCTAAAGAAGAGACAATTGGAAGAAGGTTATGATAAGGAAAAAGTGAAACGTTCTACTAAGCGTGTGAAAACAGATTGTCCTAAATTTTTCATTATAGGACTTGATATTTGTCATCTAGAATCAATAGGTAGATAAAATTAGCATTCATGTATGCATTTAAGTGATAAGTTATCCAAAATGCATTCTAGATGATAGGTTTCAGAAATATATCAATTATTCATATCAGAATGTCCTTTTTACGTGTGAGTTTCAGTGATGAGATGTCTACATTATTAATGTTGATGAAATATGACTGTTATCAGACTATTTATACATTGTACGTACGAGAAAAATAATAATTACAAGTCAGTAATTATTCTAGATGGTTTAACTATTTAAATAAAAATTATAGACGAGGCCCAATTTCTTAACAATGAGGTATATTGGTACATCCATTTGATGTACTTTAGTGAATTCGTTTGAGGTACTTTTCGGCATACATTTGAAATACTTTTGGGCATCTGTTTGTATATTTTTTACATTGACGAATATAACATAACACAATTACATCTTTTGCTACTATTACATAATCACAGTTATAAAATACACTAATAAAAGAAACTGTTCATTACACCCTACAACACAAAGTATATACATTATGAGGAGTATGAGCGATCATATATCTCAATCGTGTCAAGAAAAGACCAACCACGACTACTAAAAAGACAAAGAAAAACAAAATTCTCAAAAAACATGCTTGCAATTTGTATTGGAGTTGATTAAATACAAAGTGTGCTAACTATATCATGTTAGTGTATTTCGAAGAGAACATTTATGGAATCTGACATAATAGCATTAACTTCTTCAGCCAAAGAATATCAATAATAGCATTTAGATTGGAAACCAATATCAAATTAGTTCGATGATGCCTGAACCATGCCATGTATCTCCTCGTCCAACCATGATTGTTAACTTGTTTTACCAAAAAAATGAACCTAAAAATAGTAAATAAGAGGTTTAAATGTGTTATTATGGTAAATTATGACCAACAGATCGTAATTATGTAGTTTACAATGTTCAACAATCTATTTCTAAATAATGTTTTAAACATTTTATTATTGGAAGGGGTAAAGTTTGTGCAAGCTAGTTAAAATATTGGAACTAATCTGTAAAAAAGGAAATCGGTGTTGTATAAAAGATGCATCAATTAAAAAAAGTGCTCGTAATTGAGCATTTATTCAAGCAGATATAAGGCATTTTCTTTAAAACCATTAAAGTTAGATGGTTACACTTACATAATGAATCAGTTGGTGCTACATAAAAGGGATAGTTGCATGACTAACCATGGATGCATCACTTTACATGGCTATGTATGTTGAAGGCATGAGCTACACACTAAACCATTGCGCACCCCTAGCTTTCAAATGTAAAATGTTGTATCCCTTTTGATGCTGAACAAAGATGAAGTATTTATCAGTCTGATGAATGAAACCAAAAAATATCAGATTATAGTGAATATCAAAATCAAGAAACTGATGTAGGTGACACCATCATTTAATCCAGAAAACAACAACAAAGAAACAAGCGAATAATCAACTAGTCCACCTATGCCTAGTCTTTTCAACAATGTCACTAAACCCCTTACAAGGTGTAACACAATATTTGAAGAATGATATTGTAATATATTCCAATAGTTGAAGTAATACAATATATTATGTTTGTAACACGATATCTATCATATACTTGTACATGCTCCTATGAAAGTAAACACCCACTACCACCCTTCAGTTAATATTCTAAGACAACATCAGGCAGAGTAACTGGGCATATTGGGGACATCTTATGTTCTTATATGCTATATACCAGTGTACATAGAAGAGGCTATGTGTATCTTCTCAACTGATAATGGTCAACTATGATCATAAAGTGTACCTTGCACACGCTTTAATACCTTCTACAAATGAAACATTTTAGGAAAATAAAGCAGCCAAAGGAACTTCTTGTTGAGTTATGAAGTTTAATTTAACTCCCATATTCATGTAGCAGGCTATATGAAAGAGACCGAAAGCTGCAGGGTAAAAGCCGCTTACAGGTGTAAGGTTTTTCTACGTGCAACAAACAAGTAAAAATTATTTGGTTTATGGTTCTAGCTAAGTAGCTAATATAGTTGAAACGTACAAATTTGTTCTAAAAAGTATGTAATCAGAATCATACTTAGTATCACACTAGTGGAGAAGTGACGTATATCCTAAGACAGCACCATGAAAAAACATTATCTTCTATGTAGAAACTAAGGCACCGTACTATCTAAGTCAGGGCATAAGTTAGTTACTAATTAACTTGTCATACTATCTATTGATCAAAATTACATACCTTGTGGCTCGTGTCGACGCTTCCAACCACATAGCATCCATGTAGCTTAGCAAGTTGACAAACAAGCTGTCATACTGTGCCGGAAGCTGTAGATACATAAACATATTCTTCTTTCTTAGTTTTCTATTTATGTATTAATTCTCGTTTGCTGAATATGTCTGATGTTGATTTAGAAAAATATGGGAACTAGATCTATATGAACGGTGGAATGGCTTCTGGGCTAGCTTCTGTATGTTGGGCGAGGATGCCCACATCACACCATTCTCTTTGTTGTATGAGCTGATACCATCTCTTAATGAACTGCCATCGCGGGTTCTGCATGCATCTGACCATAAAGTTGTGCCTTTGTATCTGCATCACATTCCATTATTATTTACCAGATTCAGAAAGGTCCAATAAATAAACGAGACGTGCAAGATGACCCTTTCATGATAATTTGATATGCAAAATAAATAATCTAACAATCTCGCCTCTTAATCAAATATACAAATTTTGAGTACTCTAAAATTTAAGACTTCAGCTACCAACATTTTGCTAGATACCAACCTTCAAAATCGCAATAAGCTATGAACTTGAGCTGATGTATTGAGCTCGTGTGCAGGTTGCAAAAAAACAAAAACTTGTTGCACTAGTCTTTTTTTAAATCATACCTAACTTAATCCAAGCTTCATGGTTTGTAGGTTCTAGCCGTAATATGTTCATCAAAATATTTTTGCATTTGTAGCTAGCATGTATATGCGGACTACTAAAAATTCAATCATATTTAACTATTATCAGTGTTTGGGTGTGCATTTTAACAAGTAACACTTACAAAATTTTGTTGACACTTTTAATCAAACACATTGTATGCCGCTTTATTAACCATGATTTGTATCTACTTTTTCGCATCTGTTTTTTTTCATATCACGGTTAGATCAACAAAAATTACAAAATTCGAACAAATTAATCAAACTACAATCAATATTAATGAATGATAAAGAGTAAAAGTTATTAAAAAACACTCACTTTTAAACTTAAATGGCGGATGATGATGGTGAACGACGGGGAATTATGGTGAACGGAGGGAACGATTGTTGGGGATGATGATAAAAGATAGGGAATGGTGGTGCACGGTGGTGAAGGGTGGTGGATATGGTGGTGAATTGGTATGGGAAAAATACACGTAATCAGTGAAAGAAGAAATGAAAAAAAAGGAAAAATGGGCATTAAATACATGGATGTTTGAAAAGTGTCAACATTTACCCATAAGAATTGACAAATTACATACGGCCCCTTATAGTTTTTTGCAAAAAAAGAAAGCTAAATGACCTTTGATCCAACGGTTGGGAGAATGTTTTCTATGTTTTCTTTTGAGATGAGGTTTTCTATCAATACCATCTATATATATATATATATATATATATATATATATATATATATATATATATATATATATATATATATATATATATATATATATATATATATATATATATATATATATATATATATATATATATATATATATATATATATATATATATATATATATATATATATATATATATATATATGTATATATATGTATGTATATATATATATGTGTGTATATATATATATATATATATATATATATATATATATATATATATATATATATATATATATATATATATATATATATATATGTATGTATGTATATATATATGTATATATATGTATGTATATATATATATATGTATATATATATATATATATATATATATATATATATATGTATATATATATATATATATATATATATATATATATATATATATATATCAATATATATATATATATATATATATATATATATATATATATATATATATATATATATATATATATATATATGTATATATATATGTATATATATATATATATATATATATATATATATATATATATATATATATATATATATATATATATATATATATATATATATATATATATATATACTAGTGGCAAAACCCGTCCGATGGACGGGTATTACTTCTGATTCTCGTTTAATTTTTTTTATTTTGTAAATATATATTTGTAATGTCCGATTGATGAGTATGACTTCCGAATTCGTGGTAACTAATAAGATAAAAGGAGTAAAATGATTGATTCATAATTACAACGGAGAGGATTTCTATTGATTTAATAAAAAAAAAACAAAAGGTGCCTTTTTTAAACCTTTGTTGTAAATTATAATGTTTCGTTTTTCAGTAAAAATATTTTTTAAGAAAAACTTGTACATAAGATGTAATTTATAATTTTTAAATAGTTGAAAGCATATATAGTTTTAAAAAAATTGTTGTAACTAATGGTAACGTGATTGACATTTAATTGACTTTTATAGTATTATGATTACACTCTTCTCCTTATGTTCATTGCCAAAGTAAGAAATGTGTATGTAATACCTTGTTTATTACTGTATTATAAAAATTTCGTCAAAAATATATACATGTGTCTTTCGACAGAATGTTGATTTAATTCTCGTTGTCATGCTATGTTTCGTTTTGCGTAATGATTAACGATTTGTGATATATTTAATTTTTTAAAATAATTTTTTTTGTATGAAAAAATATGTGTGGCTGTGATTTGTAAACCGGGTCTATACTGAAAAAAGTCTACATTTAACTTTTCCCTATGATGAGTAATGTAATATACAAAAAAACTACAAATATTGGATTTGTGATAAATAAATAAGTGAAAATGAAACCGTATGTTAGTAAGTCATATTGTCAAATAACGATAAAATAAAATGAAAGAATAAAAATAAAACATAGCACGTTTAGAATTATAAACCTTAAAAGAGAAGTAAGTTATAGTACGTTTTCTTGCTTTACTAAAAACCGGTGATTTTCATTTTTACATCGTTATCTTTTTTAACACTTCATTTTATATTTCATATATTAAAATATTTAAAAGTATAAAACAAAAAACGTTTATCATTAATTTAGTGAATATGAAAATATGAAGTATGGAGTAACTATTTAATAAAGACTTAAAAGTGGGTTCATTTTGAATGCAATTAGATATTTTAAATGATATAACTCTTAATAGGTAATTATATACTACCTCCATCTCATATTAAATGTCCACTTTTATATTTTTCGGTCTTACTTTTTAAATTTTGGCTATAAATATTTTGTTTATATTTTATATTACTTAATAAAAATTATACCAACGGAAAATATTTAAAAACTCCATCTATCCATATATTTTACACCAAGTATTATACACACACAAATAAAAATATTTATGGTCAAAATTATAAAAGAATAACCGAAAAAATTTAAAATGGACTTTTAATATGGAACGAAGGGAGTAATAAGTATTTTTTTTGTTTTTAAATTAAATTTATAGATTCATAATAAAAATATTTATAACTCTATAATTTGTAAAATAATTTAAACGAATCAACGGATGCTTTTGAATGTTTTCATATATTTTTAAATGTAGGTCAATTATAATTTTTTTTTCTTATTTCACTCCAATCCAGGGACGAAGCCAGGACGAAATATGACCGGGTGCACACATTTTTTTAACCGTAATATAACACATGTAAAAAAATGAATTAAAACGAAGGCTGGAAACACGTTCCGATTGACTGGGTGCATTTAAAATGAATTTAGGAAAAATCGATGTTTTCTTCACAAATTAACACTACACAAAAAAATAATGGTTATAAATAGCGTGAGGCGTGGCGTGGCGTGGCGGCATGTCCAAGCTACACGCTTTAGCGGCTAAGGCGAAGCTTTAGCATTTCTAAAGCGTGGCTTATAACGGCCCAACATATAAAAATATATATTTGTTTTATCATATTTGAATATTATATTTACCTTGAGTTCATAATAAGTGTTATACATAATAATTAAAGGTATAAAACTCTCCTTAAATGTAACAATATTTATTTTTATCACGTAAAATTTAAAAAATTACCGCACTTCCTGTCGTAGCGCGCCTTGACCTATTGCGTTGCGTGGAGGCCACGCCTCAAGCTTTAGCGTGCCTTAAGGCGGGCTATAGCGAGCTATTTAGAACTAAAAATTCCATAGGGGTTACGAGCACCCGCGAGAACCTCTAGCTCCGTCCCTGCTCCAATCACCATATATTTTTAAAGGAGTTGAGATAATTGGCATCATCCTCACTTGCATGGAAAGATTATAGTAAACTAACATACTTTTATGTTTTTTGAAGATATGATACAAACTCAAAACACTATCTTTTTGTATACTAAACTGTTACAATAGTCAAATATGGTTAGTCAAACGGTCCAATTTTTTAACTCAAATAAGACCGGTCATTTAAAACCGGAAGTTTTTCTCATTCCTTTTTTAATCTTCTAGCTCATGCTCATAATAACCTTTGTTAAAGTGTTCACTGTTTCTGTCAACATCTTAAACATCAAATATTCAACCGATTGAATCGGTTCCGGCAAAAAAAAGGGTCAAATAGACCCAGGTCCTATATTTTAGAAACCCGGTGTGACCCGCCGGGTTTAAAGCGACCTGGGTTGACCCGGTTAGATAGACCCGGGCGAGTTTTAACTTTTTCGGTTTTTTTTATTTTTTTCGTGTTTTTTCGCTAAATTTTTGCATTTTATCCCAGGCAACAAACACATCCAAAGATATTAATACTTTGGCCCGTTCAGACCATGTGACCCTTTTTCCATTCTACCGATTTTTTAGAATTATCATTTGAACCTTGGATTGTTAGATTTTTTGTAATAATACTGAAACAAATTACAAAAAGAACATTAGTCTGTTAGAACAACTCACAAATATAGAAATAAAAAAATGGCATACCTGGTAACTTAGGTTTGGGTGCAAGAATATATGAAAACCCTCGTATTTTGACATACGATAACAAATCCACCAACCGGATACCACCCATATGAATTATCATTTATATGTGTTTTAGTTATTTCTTATTATTAATAACCAAAGAAATTACACCAGTTCATGATATAAACTACGTAATGATGCTAAAACCCAATTCGCTGGTAAGAAAGCTAATAATTCAGTTAAGAAAATCTGCAACCCATCAGCTTTTGGAGTCATTAATTCTGACAGCTTATCCATTCTTTCCCTCTACTTGAACTTCCTTCCATCCTTATCATATCCAGTATGCTCTTCTTCCTTATAAAACAAAAAAGGAACATCTCTAATAGTGTTACTTAGAGAGGATACCATATGTCAAGAGGTGATGCAGATGGGGGAGATTTGAATACCCCTTGATATATTTCAGTCTATGTTGGCACATCCAAGGATACCAAATTCGATCTTGTTTTCTGCCATTTTCTATGTTTCCATCCAAACAGACGTTTTCCTATGCTAAACCTTAGCTTTCTTAGAATTCATAATTGACTTAGCTGTCTTAATTTGATGGCTGCAACTATCATGCTACCTAAAGACGATTCAAGCACAAAAGGGGGAAATGACCAAAGCCAACCAAGAGTTCAACTATCAAAATAATATCGTTTTTTTTTTGTTTATAAGAGTCCATTAGACATTCCCATTTTGTGCAGAATCCTAAACGATATATAAGTTATGTCTTAAGGAGTGCTTGGATACACTCTTATAAAATACCCAAATCAGCCATACGGGGTATTTGGATATGCTCTTTGCATTAGAAGTCAGATCCAAGTCAACCTCATACACAGACATACGCTTAAGCATCAATCGAAAAAACCCAACTTACACCGTTTATTGAGTAGGTAGCTTACTTAAAAGCAAACTCTAGCCCTCTGCTTCTTTGTTAGCATTTTCAGATTGATCAGCATGTCTCTTAAGTGTTTCTTCCTGTTTTTTTAACTTTTTTTTGCCTTTTCGTATTCAGACAATGCTCCACTTTACCAAGATCTGGCTGAGAGTGAATACAAAGAGAAGCAACAAAAAAATATTTAGGTACAAAAATACTTCACTGACTAACAGGTCAAATTTTCAAATTCAAAATACAACAAAAGATAGTCACCTTGCTTCCATAGGCAGATATCCATTCAATAGTCACCTTGCTTCCATAGGCAGATATCCATTCATTGTTTTAAGTTTCTTCTTATATACAACTAAAAGTAAAGTTATTGCACCCTGAAAAGCAGAGAGTAAAAAATAAAATTTATAGAATAATCACGTAAGTTATCTATAACATGGAACATTAACGCAACAGTTACTTGTGGGAAGGTACCTCACGAATTCCAGAGTTGGCATATGTGGTTAAAAAGTCGTTCCCAACAGAGAAAGACATGAAGATAAAATCATCAACTATTGCTCAAAATCGACTTTAAAAGGAAGATGTGTGATTCTCATTTCATATTCCATGTACTCCAAGAGTCCAAATGTTGAGAAACTGCAAAAGAATACACGTGTTAAGAAGCAATATAAAAAGGCAATCATCTATGAAATATGGAGCCTTCCAGGAAATGAAAGCAGCTAACTGCGCAAGTTTTTTTTAGATTTACCTGGTATGGCTTCTTAGCTACAACATCAGCATTTACTTTTTCATTGAATTCCCATGCTTTCCTCTTTGCTTTTCCTTCACAAGCTGCTGCTAAATGACCCACTTGACCACGAATAAAACACTTGTGTTGTTGTCCTAGAGTAAATACCACCTGAAAAAATGTCACAGTAGTGAGAGATTAGATGTTATATGTTACACCATGCTAAATAGATCTACAATTTTTTTTAAATAAAAAAATAGATATACAAATTTGAGTAAGGTCATCGAGTACTTTGAGAGCATTTCTAGCGTGCCAAAGATTAAAGCACAAATTGAAGCAATATAAAACTATATAGTTTTTTTCCGTCATGTGCAACCACATTTAAACTGAAATCTTCAATCTTTGCCAGCCTCACCGCAAAGATGACCAGGAGAATGGAACTATCGAGATGACTATAATCAGCTCCTGTAGTATTTGTGATTACAATGTAAGAATTTTTGGTGATGCGCTATCTCTTTATTTCATCTTAGTTTTTCTGGATTATCCTTTTCACCTAGTCATATAACATAACCCAAATCCAACAATTTACTAATTTTCTGCATTCACCCGTACCAGATATCTCGCTTTCAGAAAAGAAAGCTACATGTTGACTATTAAAGTCAAACAGGCTATACTATATAAATGCAAATTTCGTCGGGTTTTCTTAACAAAGTGGCATAGATTATCTCCTACTTGGGAGTTTCTATAAATTCGATTCTATATATATATCTATAAAATGTAAGATAGTTTGTATCAGATTGGAAAGGTTAAACTTTTAACTCTCACAAACTTGTTTAAACATAACTATAAGCTCTACATTTCTTATCACATTGTTTTGCGTATCTCATCTGTTCCAGCTGAGAAATACTAAGAGGGTGAGGATATACAATATTGTACCACCAGTTTCAGCAGCTACATTTAGGATCGGGGATTATTACGTATCTCATATGTACCTGAATGTATACAGCAGCACCCGAACACCATTTTAAGGTGCGGTTCTACAGCAACCCAAAACACCCATTTATACCACCAAAACCCCCCTATAAGAAAACCCGGACATTCCTCCATGAAATATTTCATATAAGCAGGTATAATATGGCCTTTTGTGCACCTTTGTTGTTGTTCATGTACGGGGGTACTTCAATAAGCATTCAATTTAATCAAACGAAATGTTAAGTGCTGTCTGATAGTTTAACTAAATTATCGCTATAAGCCGCTTAAAACGATACTATATAAATCATAATAATAGTAAGTGGTTCTTGCCAAGCACTTTGAAACTAATGGCTATGAGTTTTTAACTCAAGCTATACGCTTTGCTACAGGATTATATACATGACACACGATATCTAAATCCATATTTCTCAGGTATATAGTTTAACACTCACATGCAAAGATTAAAGAAACTAAATATCTCGGCATCAGCATTCTCTAAAAAATGTCTTTCAAAGGCGTAACAATCCAAGGCTAAAAATTATCGTATTTAGTAAAAGCCTATCAACTATACCTAATTGCGCACATGTTCTACAAAAGAAAAGAACTTGCTTGAAGCACAACAGAATTAAGGAATCTACATATTTCATAGACTAAGTTAACGTCACCATTAATAGTAGTAGGTAGCATTTGAATAGTGCATCTTTAAAACACTACTTCTGAATGTCTTTTTCAAATATTCCGCAAGTTTGTGTTCTAGATTATCCATAGGAGGCTGCAATGAAGGGGATAGTGCATAACTGCAATAAGTGACAGCGAAGCCAAATAACAATCCTTTTAGAAAAAGGGAATGCACAATAAACTTACTTGTCAAGGAGATTAAAGAAAATCTTTATAACCATGCTGCAAAAATGAAAGATATCAATTAAAAAAACACTAAAATGGACTTCATGATTCAAGTCTTTATCTTCGATAAATGTGTTAAGCTCAAATTTTATCCCCACAAATTCTTTGATCACATCAGCCTGAACTTTTATGCATCTTCTTTTTCGTCTGGTTGTTTCTTATCTGGATGTTCTGCATCCATCTCATCATCAGTTCCAGCACAACCATTACCCTCATCACCAAAAGCAGCTAAAGCAGGCAATATACCTTTAACCGAGGTTGATGTTGCAGCAGCTGTCCATCCTTCAAGTGGACCAAAAGCAACATTGCATCCTGAAGAATGAGATGCAAGATTAGAAACGAACAAAAGACAAGATCTACAATTATACTTCTCAGGCGCCACGTGTTATTGTTGTCACATCAAACAGACCGAATAGTAACAAATGTTATGGGCTATACAGAACTTTGCTATGTTGAGAATGTGACCATATGCTTATCAGTCAATGTTAGGGAAATGCGATCTATATAGCCTGCTTTCATTTAGAAGTACAAATTAGCTTTATTAATTTTTTCCATTCTCATATAGTGTTCCCTAAAGCACCACTGTATGTCTATATGGTTATGTTTATAATTGAACGCTGGAGAACAGCTATACACTAATGTTTATAATAAGAAATCATTAATACATAATGATAAGAATCAGCAATATGGTAGCCGTGAGCATACATTGTTCATAGAACTGATCTGCTGTGATTGAAAAAATGACTTGGGAACAGAGGGGTTGACTGTTTCCGAGATTTCATATCCATAAGTGTTGCATTGATGCAAATAGATGAGAAATTATATTCAAGGAATAGACTACAATATATTGATAATTAAATAGACATATCAACGATAAATGGTTAGGCTTCTAATAATTGCTCACGTTCGTCGCCTACCTCTTTTCAAATCCTCACCCACAAATTGATGTGGGTCTGCAATGTCTCACGATGAACAAACAACAAAGAAGCGACCCACCCTTCCAAACAACACCTGCCTGGACAAACAAAAAAGCAGCAGTAACGTTTGTAACCCACCCTTCCAAAGCATTAGCATTTGCAGAAGCTGAATTTGGTGGAAAGGGCTGCAACAGAATGTTAAGCAGCATGTCATTATCTAAAAAATTAATCTAAGCATAAAGATGGCCTTCAATTAATAATTTAATTAAGTTACATGATCTGATCGCTAAAATATAATAATTCAATTAATTAATTCAATTACGCATAAAGATGGCCTTTCAAATAATAATTCAACATTTTTTAATTTACATAGTTACCTTGGTTTCCTTTTTTCTCTTTGTTTTGACGCAGGCAACACCAATGATTTGAAATAAGAAACACCATACCTCGTTTGTAATGTATAACCTCGTTTTGTGGATCATGAATTGTATGATTGAAGGATACTTTTTCGTTAATCCCGTCTGCATATAGTAAAAAAGTTGCATTAGACCCCAATAACACAAATCTGCATAGATACCTTTAACAAAATACGAACCTCAATAATATTATTCGATCAAAATCGAAAACACATACCTGGTGGACCGGAACGGATTGCGTTTCTTTATTTTGAGGGTTTAACTATTGATCGGATTGATTGTGTTTAAGATTAGGGTTAATGGATCGCGTTTCTTTATTTTCAGGGTTTAACTATTAATCGGATTGATTGTGTTTGAGATCAGTGTTCCAGAAGAATATATTTGTGTTTCTCATTCTGATTGTGTTTCTTTTTAGATTTGGTGTAATATATATATTGATTTCAGATCAGTATCACAGAAAATGATTTGGCTCATTGGTTGGGTCGTTTACGCATGGGCTGTCTAATCAGAGTTCGAATCTTGTCATGGACAATTTTTTTTAAACAAAATCGGGAATTCATGCATTGTGCTGACGTGGATTAGCAGAAGATTAGTGACGTGGCAAATCCCTCCTCTTATATATAATGTAAAGATATATATATATATATATATATATATATATATATATATATATATATATATATATATATATATATATATATATATATATATATATATATATATATGTGATACCCCAAACCTAACGCCATTATTTAATCCTAATTTTACGACCGATTTTATATTTTTGAGAAATTTAAATTTTATTATTATTCGACGGTTCAAGTTGAAACCGATATTTGAGGCTTTATTTAATATCTTGACGATTGGAGAAGAACCGATAACGACTACGATTCCGACGGATGCCCAAAAAGTTACCTTTTATTATCATCTGATCGATATTTGAATTTTCGAGATTTTTATTTTTAGTACGTTTTAAGTCGAGTCGGAACCATATGTATATTCGTTATGTGTGCGTTTTAACCTTTGGAAAGTAATTCCATGAAACCCGACCCCCGTAAACTTTCAAAAACCGACTAGTGAGTCAATTCTCGCTCTTTAAAATGTTCGTTTATCCCTAAGGCCAAAAGATAGCCAACTTGTCAAAACAAACCCTCTCATTTTTACAAAAGGAGAAACATGGACACACGCACTTCATTTTACACTCAAAAATTTTTCTCTCCTCCTCCCTTTCCTCTCTACCCCACGGCTAAGCCACCACCACCTCAATCCAGCATAAAAAATTGTTTTCTTGAAAATCTATGCAATAACCCATGTTTATAATATCATTGTAAGTGAATCCCACCACAAAAATCCAACATGCAACAACATTTTCTTTTCAAGATTTAGTTTTGATATATTTTTGTAAAAACCTTAATCTGATATAATTAACCTAATAGGTTTATGTTTAATCGTGCTTAGGAACAATGATTTGTAATATTGGAGCTTGGGATAAAATGGTTCTTGGTGTTTTTCAGCCCCAAACCCACGACCCAAGGGGGTTCTTGGTTGGATTTGATTTTGATCTTGTTTCTTGTGGGTATGTATTCATATTCATGTTTTCATCATATTTAGATTATTTAATTATATTGCATGTGTAATTTTTGATTTGGGTTTTACTAATGGATAATCATACAAGTGATTAGGAATGATTAGATTGTTTTAGGATAGTTTGATGATGATATTAGGGGCATAGGAGTTGGTGGAATTGATTAAAAACAAGTATAGATGTGATTTTGAAAGTGTCATTTTCAAACAGATTATTTAAGGCTATTTTTCGTGACCTTAAGTCTAAGTCCAGGTTCTTATAATAGAATATAGTTGTAGAGCTTCTTTATAGCTTCAATTTTCTATAAGATAGAGCTTTTAACTCCCAACGAGTCAAAAGTTAAGCTAGTTTGAATTTTCGTGTACCGGGAGATGAGTATCGACACAATACGAAATTGTTGTCGATATTTGGTCAAATCTCGGGGACTATAAGTTGAGTTCTAAAAATGATTAGAGACTGTTCTCAGGCTATGAACTTATCATTTTGAGTCTATTTTCATAATCAAGAGTCGAATTTGTAAACGAGAATGCTTAAGAAGGTCAAATGGTTTTACAACGCGAATGTACAAAACTGTCCAAAATTTTGAGTTTAGTAATGTGACGAGCAGTGGGTCTTAGAAGTGAGAACTTTTATGAAATTTGTTACGGGCTTTATACAGGTTGTAAATGATTTTTACAAATTTTATCATAATTTTTGGTAATGTCTAAGTATAGGAAAACAACCCGTACATTTTGTATGTACCGGCAGAATTGTAAAATGCGCAATAGTTTTAATAAATTATAAAAATGAACGTGTCTAGTAAATATCACTTGTTTAAATTTTTGGCCTGAGTTTATGTGAACTTTGAGTGTTCTTAATTATGTACATACAGTGCTTGAAGGTGTTGATTCATTTCGCGGTTGTTTGTTAGGTGTTGTATTTGATTTCCCGGGCATCCTCATCGTCGGTGATTGTCTTCGTCTACATATTCGCTACTACTTCTATCATTACTACAGTCTATAGCTTCGCTCTTTACATATTTCAAATTTTTTCACCCGCGAGGGGGATACATGCTATTTAAATGAAAATGAACATAAGTCATGAATGATTGTTGGACCCGAATGTTGCCTTGAATTGTGTTGAGTACCTAGTTACAAAAGTCCCTAAATTAGTGAACTATTAACTATTGTCTTGCCCTTGTGTGGGTTGGAGATAGCCGCTTATACAATTGATAGTACTATAGGGTTGACGACCCTATCCGAGAGAGCTAGTATGTTGAGTACCCTATGTGGACGGATAACTTGTGATAAGAACTAAGGTATAATTGCAACTAATACCTTTAGTAGGGGCCCTGGTTTCACTTAAATCATGCCAGTCTATGTACGCGGGTGATTGAGTTAACGGATTAGTGTCACGAGCTTAAACACAATTATTAGCTATTGCTAAAGATAATATCCTTGATTAATAGATTGTGAGTACGACAATGCTATTGAATGGTCATGATTGTTTTTACAACTTGTGTTCAACTTATGATTGATAAACCTATAGATTCGCTCAACCGTTGTGTTGACGATTTTAAGCATGTGTTTCAGGTAATTAAGATTGATAGGAGCGGAGCATGCATGGAGGGAGTTGGTGCTTTATTGGTCTAAAATATTGGATTTCCTTCCCTTTTTATCAATTATTTATTGTCATGTCTTGGTCAAAATATTGTTGTGATTTGGTTGAGATCTTTGGGGACACGTAACGCTACTCTGATGAAAATTTTATTTTTGGTTGGAAATGTTTTAGAAAATAGTTATAAATAATCTTTTATGTTTATCTTAAACGTCTATTTTGAGGTCGTTTTAAGTGATTGTGTGTGTGATGTGCTATGAAATAACGCCCAAAGTGGTATTCCACTGCGTGGTAAATTTGGGGTGTTATAGATTGGTAATCAGAGCCACAAGTTATAGAGAACTAGGTCGATTTTTGAAAAACCTAAACTATAACTTTTGGTGTGTCGTAAAAAGTTTTAAAGCACGCAACTTCTCCGAATGGCTCCGGTAAGATTTCCTTAGCATTAATTTATATTTTAGATGTATCCCTCAAAATTGATATGAATTCCCTAGCATTTAGTAAGTAAATACTATGATATATATTGAGACATATTGTTATGTACGTCGAGTACTTAATATTGTAATTTTCAAACATTTATACGACTATCATATATGTTGCATGTAATTGGCATGCGGGCTACATTGCATTACATGGAAACACTGAGTTGTGATCCTACGTGTATGTAGGAATGATTTTATATATAGGTATGTATATACTATGGTATTTAAAGGCATTGCACGTGAAGCAATGGTCCTTCCGTGATTATCGTACATTTTATAATACGATTTTATTCATAATTTGGCCTCACCACCAATCATCGATCGTGATAATTAAGTTATTGTTCGAATAACCGAGTGTAAACCCCGTTTGATACTCTAGATACGTAAATAATGCTTCGTAACATATTGAATATCGACTAGATTGATCTCGATTGTCGTTATCGCACCGTGATGTGTCATTTTAGGACATCTTCTTTTGAAACGTAATTTACTTACGTACTATTTTATTTCCTTTATTCCTTATGGGTTTGATATATTAGTTCGCGTAACTATAACATAGCCGAAGTATAATCAGCAATGTATACATCGTAGCGACAAATCATATGTGTATATTATAAAACGTGGTTGAGGCGTGTTGCCACTTAATCGTTATTTACCATTCTACTCGAATTTAAAGATGCGTTTTTAGGATAGATTAGCGTTGTGATCAAGCGTGATAGCTTGAAGTTTGGTTGTTTTGTGTTAACTTTATTGTATAAGGTTTTGAGACCCACCCGAAGCCAATATCAACACTTATAGCGTTCACATACGTGTTCTTGTTCCGTTTATTTCATTTTGTTTTGTTGTTTCATTATTCTGTATTTAATATTTTACATGACAAGGTACGATACTTGTTCCAACTAAATAAGCATTGAATTTTGTTAATTGAGTGAATTAAACATAAAACCTCTTACATATTAAATGTATGGTGAATGAAAATTTTGGTTAAAAATGACGTACGAGGCGCCTTGTAACAAGTAAAATTTATATAGAGAATAAAAGGGACAAAGTGAAATTATATTTTTTTTCTTTCTTTCTTTCCTTCAACTTTATTGGTAAATCATAATAAGTAATTTATATTACTCGTAAAATCCTTGTTTTCATAGATTAATACCTTGATACTAAAAGCTTTTATGGAACTGTCAAAATTTGCCTAATTTAATTTGAAAAAGGAGTTATTAATAAAAAAATTTAACGATATAACTATTAAGTATATGTAGCAAAGGGGCTTGGTGTGAATTAGTTTTGTGTCAATTTAGCAAACTTTTGGCGTATTTTGTAATACATAAAATGAGTAGAGAAATTGGTCACGTATTTTGGAGCTAGAGACTTTGTAAAATTGGTTTTATTTTAAACATAAGGTCAAGTTATATTTACGAATGCATTTGTATAAACTGGAACTCGTCACTTGCTGTAGTGAATAAACTAGGATAAAATCAAAATATACAATTTAAGTGAGAAATTCTAACGTTTGAAGTAAATTATTAACAATGGATGGAACGTCATTTTATTCTGCTGCGAGATGTGTTAATTTTAAAATCACTTGAATTGGCTAAAGATTTAAAATTGGAATCTTCTATATTTCAGAATTATTGAAATAAGCATTTTGATTATTTATTCTATTATTATCGAGATTCAAGTCTCGACTAAAATCAGTAATTTATCCAAGATAATACTACGTGAAACATCTTTAACGTCTGACTCGAGTCGCGTGAATAAAATATAGCATACCAGTTTTAAGGAGGACTTATGTATAATAGAAAGTCAAAGGTTGATTTTTAAGAATCAATTGGACAAATTCGATCTGGGTTGGATATTTGTATATACGTAATAAGATATGTCGTAATAATAATATGAAACTTTGAAAATTCTTACTATGTATGTTTTTGGTACTTAAGATATGAATATTAATGAGATTTTGACACAAGTATCGAGACTTTCGAACCTAATGATTTTATCAATTATGATAATCGAGTCAGCGAATCTACTAATGTTAGTAATTTTCTTGAGATTATAACTTTCAGATATAAAAACCTTATAAGTTGAAAAATGACAGGTATAAATTCTTTAATGGTGTAACATAAATTAAAAATGTGCAAAGGTTCGGTTTTACAATGTACAAGGTAACATTAATTAGAATATTCAAATAGATTACCCAACACACGCCTACTTGTATTATTTTCTTTAGATCTAATGTATTGAGTCACGATGGTTCGATCATACGACATCCCTTCTTTGATTTTGTGAGTCTATATCTGAACTTGGGTAGTCCTATGATTTTTCGTTTTAATATTGTCCATGGTATGAGACCATTATTTATTTTTAAATTACTAATTCGCTAGTACATGATAATAAGGGTATGTCACCCGGTGTATTTTTGTCTTGTTCATAGATGCCATAACTTTTCTTCTTTCGGTTATTGGAACATAAATTTTGTGAAATATGTGTGTACCTCGAGACGATGGGAATTACGATTGTTGTCCTATTTTTGGCGCTTTTGTTGACGTTCGATGTTTACTCCATGTATTTATAGATTGTTGTTGTTATCCCAAAACTCTTGTCATATATTCGAAGTATTTTCATTTCTAATGTAGTTAATCTCTGTTGGCAAATATATTGCTCGTTTATCTTAATTGATCCCATTGATCTTTGATTTTACTACTCGTTATGCTTGCAATGATATTTAATCTGGAACCACCTTACCGTTATTTTATGAACAATCTGTTTCAAAAATAAGTATGAGTTTGTGAAATGTTTCGTTGAACCAAATGCAAGTGGTGTCGATTTATTTTTTATTTATTTTTCTCATAAAAAGGCAAAGTAAAAGTATGTTTTCAAAGTAGATGAGAAGTGTTTGATTTGTTCCTTGAAACGATGGTAACAATATTTTCCCATTTCAAATTCCATTTCAAATGATTTTTATTATTTTGAATATTAGGTCGAAAACTTTCATAGTCATATTTGGTGTGTAATAATAATGTTTGTGTCGTCACTCGGTCCTCAATTATGCACAGCATAGCTAACTATGCATAATTCGGGAAGAACCTTGTTTTGTTCATTGTCGTTGCTTGGTCCTCAAGTATGCATGATATAACTAATTATGCATAGTTTAGGAAGGGCAATGTCGTTTCAAATCAATCGGTCATCTTTAAAATTGTTAGTGTTTTTTATAAATGTTTGGATGAGAACACTTTTACAACGGTGGATCCTTATGCAAGTAATCGTATTCTCTTTGATTCCTAAAGAAAATTTTGAATTTCTTGTGTTCCTTGAAATCTTTTCTTTCATTTTGCGTTGACTTAGTAGTCACCTTGACGAGTAATATTGGAAAAATGTTTTTATGTGTTGTATGTAACGTGTCAATTCCATCGGAATCATTAGGGTGTTGTGAAATATCAAAGGGGCTCGCATCGACACTGAGAAGAAATTTTAACAAAAATAGAAGACTATCAAAGTAGAGGAAATCCGAGTTCGAGTGACTCTAAGGGAAATGAAGAAGACTTCTCCTACATCAAATGTATCATACTTCATTTATTTTCTTTTCTCGTTCTTTTGATATGTCAACGACACGCGATAAAGTGTTGAAGTTTACCAACTGTGCATCGGTAGTTGGAAGACAATTCCATTTGCCATCTTCGTTTATTCAAGTGAGGAATCCTCTTTGCTTGACTCGATTTTCTTTTATCATCGATGGTTAAACGACAGATCGCCATAGTTGATATTTATGTGCTAAACCTTTGCTTGATATGTGTTTATGTTATGAGTGATTTAGTCGAATGATTGTACATTATGCGAACTCAAGGCTGCAATATGATTTGACGATGATTGTGGATCATGTGTCCCATGTAATACTCTTTTGACTGTGAACGATGATGCTTATCGAGATTTTGACCACATTTGGGACGAAAGTGAGATGGTGTTCTTGTAATATCTTTTGGGTATGGATCCGTGTGTGAGCACCCTGCGATGACATATGTATGTATTTTCTTTCTTTTTGGATATGCATCCATAGCTAGCAAGCTCGTGAACCTGCTTTAACTTGTAACATTCTTTCGGCTGGACTCATCCGAGAATCATGTCAAATATTCTTATTTTATCATTGCTTGGCTGATTAGCAAGCATGAGTTAACTTGATTGAACTTATTTACATGGCATGGTTTGGCTATGTTGCAAACATGTCGTAATGTGGTTGTATGTGCTTCATAATGACTTTTGTGTTTGATTGAATTTTGATGTTTTCGAGAGAGTTATGTATACGTCGAATGAATTTTTTTTTTATCGATGAATTCGTTTTTGACGAAATAGGGTTGTATGTACGTGATACTGCAATAAGGTTATTTTGTATGACTAGTATTAATTACTTCGTATCGTATATTATGAACGTTTTCTATGGGGTTATGTGTGGCCCGTGTGATTTTTCTTTATGATTATTGTTTTTATGAGACTGATGGACTAAGTGAAAGGACGATTCGAATGTTAAAAGACATGCTCCGAGCATGTGTGCTTGATTTTGGTAGTAGTTGAGATCGACGCGTGTCCTTGATAGAATCCTTGGACAATAACAATTACCATGCTAGTACTAACGCTGCACCATTCGAGTTGTTGGGTGGAGGAAAGGGTAGATCACCAGTTGGATGGAGTGAAGTAAGGATAAGTCAGTTGAATGGACCTAAAATGATTCAAGAGAATACAGAAAGGATTGTGTAGATTGAGGGTCATTTGTTAACAGCGAGAAGCCGTGAGAAGAGATATATTGATAACCGTAGGAAGCAGTTGGAAATTTAAGTTTGAGACATGGTAATGTTAAAGGTATCGTCGTGGAAAGGCGTGATTCGTTTTGGAAAATAAGAGAAGTGGAGCCAAAGGTATGTTGGACCAGTTGCCTACCAGTTGGAGCTGTTGGATGAACTTCGTGAAATTGATAATACTCTTCATGTATCGAATTTGAAGAATTGTGTGGCGGATAATGGTTTAGTTACCCTGAAACTAGGATTTTTAGTCCAATTAATTAAGTTCGTTTTTCCTCGATTCGACTCGAATTGAAATCCGGTTTAACGTTTCAACTTAACTTTGTTTTTGGTGAAAAGTATTTGAAATTTTAAACTAAAATCTATTTGAACTAAGTTCTATTTAATAAAACACTACTTAATCTATTTAAAAATAAAACTAATTTAAATTAAAACTTTTAAATAAAAACTATTTAAAAATAAAAGTAAAAACTTTTAAATGACTTTTTAAAAATCTTTAAATGAAAACTTAATAAAACTAATAAAATGTTAAACTAAATTTTGAAACAATTTTAAATAAAATATTTTTCTTTTTTATCTTTTTATTTTTTTATAAAAACTGAATTAAGAGAACTTATAAAAATCTTTTTTAATTTAAATTAATAACAATAAAACTTGTATTAAAAACTAAGTAAACAAAACTGACAGTATCAAATAAACTAAACTATATAAAGTTAATGATGCAAAGTAATACACAAAAGGAACACTAGAAGGAATGGAAGGGGCGTTGGACAGCTATGCTAGAGGTCTTGGGTTCGAGTCCCAGGACATACCAAATTTTGCAAATATTTTTATTTTAACTTGGGAAAATAAAAAGAGGTTGAAACTGAATGCAGCAAATAAGCTATACAAGTAAATTAACTAAGCTGTAACGAGAAAACAATTAGGCAGTCAAAAGTAAAAAAACACATAAGCAAAAATGTAAATCAAAACTGAAATCGTTTTAAGCTATAAGCAAAACAAGGTAAATAAAACTCTAAAGCAGAATCACAAACTAAATAAGCCAAAAGCAGTAAAACTTAAAAGTCTAGATAAGCAAACCAAATTAAGCAAGAAAAACGAAAAGAAAACTAAACAGTTTAATAGCTAAAACCAACTAAGCAGATTAAAACAAACTCCATTCAGATTTAAGATAAAACTAAATAACCATAAATAAAAAAACATATACAAAACTTAACAAAAACTGAATGAGCAGATATTTCAAAAAATTAACACAAACCTAAAGCAGATCCTATAACTATTAAACTAAAGCTGAAATTAACAAGAAAATTAAAACAGAAAGAACACCTCGAGATGATTCCATTGCGAAGAAGTGACGCGCTGAGCGTACTTATCGAAAGCCGACTCGAACCCCCACCGAACATCATCTTCGAACATCATCATCACCATCTATTCGAACAACAGTAAGCCTCGAACAGAATTTTTATATTTTCTAGTGGGGAAAATATTTGATTCTCTTTCTTCTTTATTTATTTATTTATTTATTTATTTTTAATTTTTAATTATAATAATAATAATAAAAGGACGAACAGTATCAAAACAAAATTAAAGATTAATATCAAACCTTGCAGAAATTTAAATTGAGATGAACACTAAAAATACTGAAAATTAAACTTTTCATTAATTAATAATCAAAAATTACATTAACTGGAATTTAAAGAAAATACATTAAATCCTAATCTACTTTGCAAAAATAAAATTAAAACTAATTTACTCTACTCCTAATTTAAAAAAAACAGTAAATAAAATTAAAGAAAAAGTTGGATTCCTCTATCTGATTTCTTCAGGGGTTCTTATAGATGAACAAGAGCTTGGGGTCTTCTTTCTCAACCGTTTGATCTAGCTTGAAAAGAAAGCCAAAATATGAACCGTTGGATCTTCTTAATTTCTCTTTCATCACAAGGATTGCCACATCGGATGGATTGAGGACCACAGGGTGGATGTGCGAAAAAAATGGGGGATTTAATTGTTTTGGTGTGAATTAATCATCTATGTAAAAAGCCCCAAAATTTCGTGGTAAATTTTATGATGTAAAAATTAGGGTTTGTAGAAGGCTGCGAGTTTGGTGGGAGAGAAATGGTTGAGTGTTTTTGCTTTGGTGATATCGAAATAATGGGAGAAAGGGTAGAAAAAAAATCTGTTTTATTAAAATTGTGAGTGGGGATAATGGAATACACGTGTGGTGAGGGAGTGATTTGTTGTTGGATTTGACTGGTCAATTTAGGGGGTGGTACGTGTGAGGTATTATGGGGTGCGATGAGGGTACAGGATAAGAGAATGGTGTGGGGTAAATGTCGACACGTGTGTGTGTATTGTTTGTGAGGTAAGTGCTTGGTATGTGTGTTGACAAAGTGAGGTGAGGGTGTAGGGTAACATAAATATGTGAGTTGATGTTTAAATAACCGTGAGAGGGGATTGGGGTGAGATTTATTTATTTTGTGAGGTGAGTGGAGGGTTGACCGTAGGTTTGACCACAAAAAGAAAATGAAAGCTTTTCAGCCGTTCCATTTTAAAGATAGATGGGCTTTGGAGCCCATCACTTCCCAATCTGTTTATTTGTACAACCTTTGGGCTTTTGCTCAATTATAAATTGTCTTCATTTGGGCCATGATCTGTTTATTTGAATTGTAACCATTTAAATGGTCTTGAGGGCCCATTAAACAAATGTGGGACCCACTTGGCCTATTTATGTTCGTAGATGATTAAATCCGTAAGAATCGAGCTCGATTTTGGCTTTCTTGATCATTTCTTCAAAAACGTGTCGGTTTAGCCGGTTTTCGTGAACTTGAGCACACTAATGCTCTTTTGACTTTGTCTTCGTCTCTTTCTTGACTTTTCTTCAATATTTGACCGTGAAAACCCGTGTTTTCTCTTCTTTTGATCATTTGTACCTATTTTAACACAAAAACACAAAACCACGCGTAATTCCGACTTTTACGATATTAAACACATGATTAGGTCTTGTTTTTCCTTGATTTTAGTGGCAAAAGGATAAGTGTTTACACACTTATTATAACCCAGTGAATAAAACCCAACAGGGCGACACGTTTCACGTCATAGAAGAACGAATGGAGATAATGGATCGATAGGTTAAAAGATTAAACAAGGTAGAATACTCATTGTGAAGGTGTGATGGAACCCGAGACGTGAACCGAAGTCCACGTCGGAACGTGAAGACCTCTTTAGGAAGAAGAACCCACATCTTTCTTGTAGTACGAAATGCGAGTATAAGAACCGGAGAACGCTGGGACGTCGCTCCCTTAAGGAGGGGAGGATGTGATACCCCAAACTTAACGCCATTATTTAATCCTATTTTTACGACCGATTTTAAATTTTTGAGAAATTTAAATGTTATTATTATTTGACGGTTCATTTTGAAACCGATATTTGAGGCTTTATTAAATATCTTGACGATTGGAGAAGAACCGATAACGACTACGATTCCGACGGATGCCCAAAAATTTACCTTTTATTATCGATTGATCGATATTTGAATTTTCGAGATTTTTATTTTTATTACGTTTTAAGTCGAGTCGGAACCATATGTATATTCGTTCTATGTGCGTTTTAACCTTTGGAAAGTAATTCCATGAAAACCGACCGCAGTAAACTTTCAAAAACTGACTAGTGAGTCGATTCCCGCTCTTTAAGATGGTCGTTTATCCCTAAGGCCAAAAGATAGCCAACTTGTCAAAACAAACACTCCCATTTTTACAAAAGGAGAAACATGGATACATACACTTCATTTTACACTCAAAAATTTTTCTCTCCTCCTCCCTTTTCTCTCTACCCCACGGCTAAGCCACCACCACCTCAATCCACCATCAAAAATTATTTTCTTGAAAATCTAAGCAATACCCCATGTTTATAATATCATTGTAAGTGAATCTCACCACAAAAATCCAACATGCAACAATATTTTTTTCAAGATTTAATTTTGATATATTTTGTAAAAACCTTGATTTGATCTAATTAACCTTATGGGTTTGTGTTTAATCATGCTTAGGAACAATGATTTATAATATTGGAGCTTCAGATCAAATGGTTCTTGGTGTTTTTCAGCCCCAAACCCACGGCCCAAGGGGGGTTCTTGGTTGGCTTTGATTTTGATCTTGTTTCTTGTGGGTATGTATTCATATTCATGTTTTTATCATTTTTAAATTATTTAATTATATTGCATGTGTAATTTTTGATTTGGGTTTTATTAATGGATAATCATACAAGTGATTAGGAATGATTAGATTGTTTTAGGATAGTTTGATGATGATATTAGGGGCATAGGAGTTGGTGGAATTGATTAAAAACAATTGTAGATGTGATTTTAAAAGTGTCATTTTCAAACAGATTGTTTAAGGCTATTTTGCGTGGCCCTAAGTCTACGTCCAAGTTCTTATTATAGAATGTAGTTGTAGAGCTTCTTTCTAGCTTCGATTTGGTATAATATAGAGCTTTTAACTCCAAACGAGTCAAAAGTTACGCTAGTTTGAATATTCGTGTACTGGGAGATTAGTATCGACACAATACGAAATTGTTGTCGATATTTGGTCAAATCTCGGGGACTATAAGTTGAGTTCTAAAAACGATTAGAGGCTATTCTCAGGCTATAAACTTGGCATTTTGAGTCTATTTACATAATCAAGAGTCGAATTTATAAACGGGAATGCTTAAGATGGTCAAAATGGTTTTAGAACGCGAAGGTACAAAACTGTCCGAAATTTTGTGTTTAGTAATGTGACGAGCAGTGGGTCTTAGAAGTGAGAACTTTTTATGAAATTTAATATCGGCTTTATACAGGTTGTAAATGATTTATACAAATTTTCTCATAATATTTGGTGATGTCTAAGTATAGGAAAACAGCCCGTACATTTGGTATGTACCAGCAGAACTGTAAAATGCGCAATAGTTTTAATAAAGTATAAAAATGAACGTGTCTAGTAAATATCACTTGTTTAAATTTTTGGCTTGAGTTTATGTGAACTTTGAGTGGGCTTAATTATTTACATACAGTACTTTAAGGTACTTGAAGGTGTTGATTCATCTCGCGGTTGTTTGTTAGGTGTTGTATTTGATTTCCCGGAGCATCCTCATCGTCGGTGATTGTCATCGTCTACGTATTCGCTACTACTTCTATAATTACTACTTAAGGTGATTCTATAGCCTCACTCTTTACTTCTTTCAAATGTTTTTACCCGCGAGGGGTATACATGCTATTTAAATGAAGATGAACATAAGTCATGAATGATTGTTGGACCCGAATGTTGCCTTGAATTGTGTTGAGTACCTAGTTGCAAAAGTCCCTAAATTCGTGAACTATTAACTATTGTCTTGCCCTTGTGTGGGTTGGAGATAGCCTCTTATACAATTGATAGTACTATGGGGTTGACGACCCTATTCGAGACGAGAGCTAGTACGTTGAGTACCCTCTGCGGACGGATAACTTGTGATAAGAAATAAGTTATAATTGCAACTAATGCCTTTAGAAGGGGCCTTGGTTTCACTTAAATCATTCCGGTCTATGTACGCGAGTGATTGAGTTAACGGATTAGTGTCACGAGCTTAAACACAATTATTAGCTATTGCTAAAGATACTATCCTTTAATAAGAGATTGTGAGTACGACAATTCTATTGAATGGTCATGGTTGGTTTTAATACTTGTGTTCAACTTATGATTGATAAACCTATAGATTCGCTCAACCGTTGTGTTGACGATTTTAAGCATGTGTTTCAGGTAATCAAGATTGATAGCAGCGGAGCATGCATGGATGGAGTTGGTGCTTTATTTGTCTAAAATATTGGATTTCCTTCCCTTGTTATCAATTATTTATTGTCATGTCTTGGTCAAAATAGTGTTGTGATTTGGTTGAGATCTTTGGAGACAAGTAACGCTTCTCGGATGAAAATTTTATTTTGGGTTGGAAATGTTTTAGACAATGGTTATAAATAATATTTTATGTTTATCTTAAGCGTCTCTTTTGAGGTCGTTTTCTATGATTGTGTGTGTGATGTGGTATGAAATAACGCCCAAAGTGGTGTTCCGCTGCGTGGTAAATTTGGGTGTTATAGTATATATATGTATATATATATATATATATATATATATATATATATATATATATATATATATATATATATATATATATATATATATATATATATATATATATATATATATATATATATATATATATATATATATATATATATATATATATATATATATATATATATATATATATTTGAGTTAGGTTATTGTAGTATAGTAACCTAAAGTTGTTAAAATGAAAAGTCATCTTAACAATTGATTTTATCAATTAACATGTGATTTATTTATTATTAAACACAAAACAATAAATCTTATACATAAACATTGGTATAAAATCACTAAAAATTTTGATACGTAAAAATTTATAGTTGATACATATGATACATAGTTATACTTCGAAACATATTATTAGCATAAATAATCATTTATTCGTAAATTCAGTGATACATTATCACATGTTGCATTCGATATAACAAAATAATTGATAAACTATGATACACAACTGATACACAAAAAACTAGTAATATTAAAAATTGTGAACTAGCTACTCGTACACGAACAAAAACTTCCAAAACACTCGTACACGAACTAAAAAATCATACACGAACCAAAACTTATCAATAAATGTGATATTTGCCCATTTTCTATTACTTCTCATTTTAACAACTTTAAGTACCTAAACCATTTTATCTAAATTCATATATATATATATGTATATATATATATATATATATATATATATATATATATATATATATCTATATATATATATATATATATATATATATATATTTATATATATATATATATATATATATATATATATATATATATATATATATATATATATATATATATATATATATATATATATATATATATATATATATATATATATATATATATATATATATATATATATATATATATATATATATATATATATATATATGGGGCTAAGTTTGATATGGAAAATGATATGGTGCTACGTCATATGCCTACATGGCATTTTCTTATTGGCTACAATATATCCTAAAATATCGATCATTGGCTACAAATTCAAAAAACTCTAAAAAAATATTTTATTCTGAAATAATATTTTATAAATGGCATATATATCCTTAATAAATCTGTTCCTGCGTATATACATAAAATCCTGCGTATAATTTTTATAAATAGATCCTTAATCATGGATATGATACACGATCAACTTTTGGTTATCCTTAAATCTATGGCACACTATTGCATCGGTTGTTTTTTAGCAATCAAACTGTTAAACAGTATTCGTTATAGATTCGATTTTGTCTAAAAACCCTAAAACACCTTCATTTGATCTTCATGGTTTTGGTTGTTCAATATTCAGGTTCATTTTTTCTGTTTACCTATTGATTGAGTATCCTTTATCATCATCCTAAGAAGATTATAGGTTTACAGCTGCTAATGGAGGTCCTGTTAGGAACGCCGAAAACAAGTATGCTTGGTGGGAAGAAGCAAATACAAGGTTAGGGTTGTATGAGTGTTAGGGTTTAACTGAAACCCTAAATCTAATACTGGTTGTGTTTTTTTATTTTGTAGGTTAATGAAGCACGTAAAAACAAGGTATCTTCTTCTTTTCGAACCCTAATGAAAGTGTCAATTATTCTTCGTGTTTTGCAGGTTGGAATCATCACACATCTTTTTCTCACGTTTTCTTGGTTTTGTTTGGCAGTTTGATCTTTTCTATATACCCTAATGATCACTAGTTTCTTTTTTATAGCTGAAGAATTCCAAAGATGGAAGCCTCTAAGTGAATTGGTATGTGATTTTAATTGTTTGATTTTCATATGCAGTTGGTGGCATCAGGATAGTCTTTTAGATTAGTATATTGTATAAATGATTTGATCATGCATATTTTGTTTTTTAATAATATAAAATATTTCAATTTACGTGATTTTAATGTTTTTTCTCCTACACTATGAATTGGGCAGGCATGGTATGCGTAATTTGACGCGTGTTCCACTTCCTCTCAAGAGGTATTTACAAACACACCCCAGGTTCTCATATTCATCAATTTTAATAAAATTTGTATCTTTTGATATAACTTGCTATCTACTAAGAAAAAACTATAAATCTTTGCAATGTCAGCCACCTTGCATAGTTACATATGAGGTTTGAAGTGCATGCGATTTCAACCGTCCAGTAAAAACTTGTCTTAGAACATATAAATAGGTTTGGCGTGGAGAGATGTACACAACAAAAGAAGGTACCTTATTTTTCTTACCCTATCATGTCTATTTACCCACAATAAATGTTTACAAATAACTCCATCAAAGAAGAAAATAGAAGCATGAAACCAAAGCAAGGAAACGATAGCTCATATGACAGCATATTTTTCACTAAATTACAAATTTCTAATGCAGGAGATGACACTAAGATTGTGGTGCAAATGGGTGGGGAGATTATGTGCATTACAAGTGCACCTCTTGGAATGTCATTCATCATGTGGTGTTTCTAATTCTAATGAGTTGATTCATCTGAGGTATGTAACAGTAATGTACGAATTAGTTTTTCTTTTAGCACCTATAGAAGACATGATTCGATTAGATTATTCAGGAGACCCTTATTTGACCCAAAGTAAACAATTTCCAATCACACTCATACCACATAGGCTTCTATACATATGTTTAATTTTAGTGAGATTAACTTCTTTTCTACTATCTTTTTCACAAAGTATTTAAAATCTTTTGTGTCAGAAACTTACAAGATACACCACAAGAATGATTTGGAACACCATCGTAATGCAAAATCAGCATTAGCTTCAGCTTATTATAGTTACAATGACACATTTATTTGTTGTTGTCAGGGTTGTGTTGAAGACGTGAAAACGAGTATGGGGATCACGTACCGGGTGTGGCATAAATTTCGAAGATTTATTGCTTTGTTTACTAATAAGCATTGAAGAATTGTAGATTTAGCTCATATTCACGTTTCTAGGACAGAGAGCACAGAGTCTGGCTCGAGTAGTTTCAAGTGAGGATTTTTCAAGTATTTGAAATTAAAATCTACTTATTTGCTTGATAATTTTCATTTTTTCCTTCTTATTTGGCTTAGGAGAAAGTGTGGTAACGCTTAAGTTAGTCCTCTACAAAATGGTTCATTACATCCAACTTCCTTTTGAATTAGCTTATACACAGCAGAACAGGTAAGTAGACAGTAGTGTAACCTTTTTGCAGCTACAAAATCCATGGGTATTATAGAGGTATTGTTTTCTTCTTCATTTTTTCTTATTAACAGTTGGAGACTAAGGAATTTGAACATGTGAAAGAAATGTCACATAAGGATTAGAGGCAGATTACTTGTTCGGGACATGTAACTCGAGTGGCTTTACTTATTTTGAACCATTTGAACTATTTCCTTTTCCACTAAATTATTTTGTTCTGATTATTCAACCAGTAAAAAAGATAAAATACCCAACCCAACCCAACCCATTCATAAATGGGTCTATTGTAGAATACTATATGTTGTTTACTGAAATTGTTCCAAACCGACTATCTACAACTTAGTCTAAATGTCCCCGAGGGAGTGTTCAACCCAACTATTGAAGGACAAGAACAAAAGAAAAAATGGTTGCCAGTGGGAAAAAATGTAGATTATTGGCTGTTATGCACAAACAGAACTTGGTATGTGTACAGTACATATACTCAGCTACAAGATTACATTCTTTGTGAACAATATACATAAGAAAGAAACAAGGTACAAGTGCTCAAGACTTTGTATATATTCGTTATAAAAATTAATCCCAATGATTATTACAATGTTTGATTCTTTTAGAAATAAGATGTAATGAAATTGAATTATGTGCAGGCATACAGCTGGAAATCACCTACTACTGACCCTTTTCTTGCACATCAATGTACAGAAATAAATCTTTTTTATTGAAACTATTTACTGGATTCTGATTTATCCTTTGCTTATGTTGCAACAACAAAAATTTGAATGATCGATCGGGTATCGGCAACACGTTGTTAACGACTTAAAAGATGACATGGCATCAATTTGAGTTATTGGCACTAACGTGCATCTAAGGTCTTTTAGCATTTGTAATGATCTTCTATCTGATTCCTTACCAGGTTTGAGTGTTTTGGTTTTAATGACCTTCTATATACCTACACGTATAAAAAAGAAGCTTGTGGAGTACTGCAATATGTTGGTCTCAATAGTCATCAGATTTAAGGGGAAAAGGTGCATTTGTTATGATCTTCTATCTGATTCCGTACGAGGTTTGAGTGTTTTGGTTTTCATGACCTTCTATATATCCACATGTATAAAAAAAAGAAGCTTGTGGAGTACTGCAATATGTTTGTCTCAACAGTCAGCAGATCTAAGGGGAAAAGGTTTGTTTATTTATTGTTTTTTTCCTTCTAAAGGCTGATAATGGAAACATAAATCAAAGGTTCCATGACTGCTACTTATAAGAGCAGAGTATCGGTTAACCGTCGGGATGGGGATTCAAAGTTCACACAGCTTTGAAGTAAGATAATTGTAAATTACATTCTGCATCATTGTTATACTAACATTTGTTATTGATAACTTTTCAGACTCTCCCAAAGGAGTTAACTCGAAATACAAAGGTTCAATAATTTGGATTTGGGAAACAACTTAATTTTAAGGTGGTCAGATCTTAAGGTTAACCAGTTCATGAAATCTTCTTATATGTGTCTTACTATTACTTCTGCTTTTCATATGAACTTATGGATTAATTGTGTAGTTTTTAGATACTTTCTTCATTTGGAAACATGAAAATTTGAACCAAGTTGAGAATATGGTTACTAAGAAGGATCTTACAACTAAAAAGTTAAAAGCATGAATTCAGTTTAAGTATATTTATTTATATATGTTTGGAGATTTTAAATGGAAAATTTTACATCAGAATGATATAGGGACATTAGATACGAAATAGGAACATAGGGAGTAGGGACATTCTTATACTATCTGAGAAGGATTTTACTTATGTTTGGGAATTTTTGTTTGATTGTGTAATAAAATGGTAATGGGTGGATATAGGGACCACTGGATTTAGGTCACACATCTGGTCAAGCTAGGCATATGTTAGTTAACATGGGCCAAAAAGGTTCACACGAATATATAACAATGATTGTTTACTTCGGAGGAGGCTTTACATTTGCTTTTAGGTCTTGGATTGATAGACAACCATTAAAAGAGTGAGCTCGAGTGTTTACAACGTTTTATTTATTTGTTCATAGAATTAATATTTTAACAACAAAATTAGCATTTCAACAACAACCATGTAAACATAGACCATTTTGTTCTACAGTTGGAGGCATGCACTCACCTGTTCTTTGACGAGCTAAGAGACCTGACAACTCTTCCATATGGAAAACCCCTTCCTTCCCTTTTTAACTTCACACAACAAGGTATATATACGTCTCTCTATTCGTTAAATTATTTGATATATTATGATTCAGTTCATTATATTGATGAAGTATGTAAAACTTTATTAACAGATCTACTTCGACGGTTGATACCCAAACACGCCAGGAAATGAATAATTTGACGAAGAGAGTGTGTGTATATTCACATCAGTTCTTAAAAAGATCATGAATAAACCTTCATCATCTATCAATAAAGTTGGCTAAAATGTCTCTTTATGCATATGACCTCATAGCGGATATTCATAAAGCTTCAGGCCCAAACAATAAGATTATACATTGTAGAGCTTATGTTTTAACAAAGGTGTCCCAACTTCAAATGGTAAGTCTGTTTAATATGAAAGGCCATATAATCAGCAAAGAAAGGATATATATAAGACCATATTCGAATTCAATCTATTTTCCTTTCCTATAAACATGCATGAACCATATACTTATTTCACTACATATATCTACAACTAATATGGCTCTTCTGCGTGCTCACTCGAGTTATTTAAAAAACATCAAGGAATGAAGCCTTTTTTTCCTGTGAGGATTAAAATAAGGTTTTCCTAAGTTATCTTTGGTGGATCTGATATTTTTTCCAACCGATTTGCTCAAAACTTAAATAAAGAGGATGTTAAGGTGATATTTTTTTTCACTTTACACAGATTGCTGTCGAGCTTTGTTTGGTGTAATCTGTGAAGGGATGCACTAAAATGTGTCTTTTTACCAATAACTAAATACTAAGATACACTTGCTAAAAAATTCCATACCTGTTCATATACATTATTATTATACAAAGAGAGATGGCACCTTAAACTGTTATATTCAATCATCAATAGTCATTGCAAGAACGCGATCAATTCTTAGAATGCGAAAACCTATTCTAATATTTCACCACTCTTTCTCATCTCCTTTCCATTGATATGTACGTCATCACAGTGTTATAATATGGATCTCCTTTCACGGATTAATTTTTAGAAAATTAATTTTTTGTTAGATAAAAAAATGGGTGGCTGTAATTGATTGATTTGGTCTACGCTAAAAAGAAGGTTTACATTGAACTTTTCCCCGTTAATGGAAATATATTTAAGAGATGTTGAATTAAAAATCACAAAATAAAAAAAATCGATGAAGTTACATTATGAAAAGAATAAATATAATAAAAATATTTCAACATAAATTAAAGATACTTTTTAATAATAGTTTGTTACAAAAGTTTGTTAAGATTTTATTACAAAAAATGTCATGATATATAATGTGAGAAAAACATCAACAACTTGTTTTATTTAGTAAGTAAATGTGGTTGACATTCAGCCTTGCTAATTTGGGAATGTCCAACATGCTTTATAATGTAGTTATAAATAAATTTGTTACCTTGAGAATCTTTATAATAGCTGGTCGATTGCAATACCTACATATATTTATTATCAAAGTTTAATAACAAAGAATTTAAAATTTTCAAATAGACACTTTTTATGAGACGAAGATATTGTGCAAATCCATATTTACTTATGTCAACGTTGTGTATAATATGGAATACTTAAAATGAGGTATGTTACAAGTTTTCTGTTGATACATTTGAGTGTTGCAAACATTATGTTGATACTACAATCTTGAACTATTTACTTATTTATGTGTCAATAGTTTTGTCTCAATGCCGATTTTACGTTGTTTTCTCAAAACTCAAGAGAAAGAAGGGATTGATGATTTTTCGTTGTTACAAAGATGGTTAATACACAAAATCAATGGTCAATGTTGTGCATAAAGATGCTCTATTTCATATTTAAACTAAAAGCATATAATTTGAAAATGGCGAATAATTTATTAAGTTTTATTTTCTCTTATCAAATAACCATTCATTTTTTTTGTTCGTATTAATGTATATTTTACTATGTCCGTAATTCATTATCAATTAGTTATTTATTCCTTAGACACTCACAAGTTTAATAACCGGAACCCGCCAGTCTATTAAGTTAACTAAAGCGAAAAATATCAAAAGTTGGTTACCTATTAAGAAAGACAGTAACAAATCAACACACGTAGTATAAAAGATAAATTACAAGGCGAACCCGCCCGTTGGGCGGGTTAAGAAACTAGTATATATATATATATATATATATATATATATATATATATATATATATATATATATATATATATATATATCGGGGCCATAATAGTAGCTTTAAGGTTGGAGAAAATTATGAAAGTTAGCTAACACATGTAAGGGTATAGGGTTTCTTTTACAAAGGATGTTAATTTGTTTAAGGAGGGATTCGACCCATAGTTTGGGGTATGAAAAACGGGAATGTTTTGGGTAAAACAAGGTTAAGGGGCTTATAGAGGGGTGTAATGCGATACTTGTGGTATATTAACGGGGTTAAAATATAGGAGAGAGTTAGACATCCATCATAGATTGATGAGCTATTTTAGTTTATTGGTTCATGTCTTGATTGTATGCATTGTCGTGTTAGATTTTGCTAGTGTACGGGAACTTGGAGAAGCTCTTTCAGGTGAGTTCATATTCCCATTTTCAATAAGTTTTTAAATGCTATTCCAGTATGGGATGGAGATGACACTTGTAATGTTCTTTAAAATGTTTTGATAATATGTTTTGAAATGCGTGGACATAAATGTGTTATTGTGTGATATGCTTACTTATGTGTTATGTTATATGTTCTATTATGTGTTCTGACATGTGTTCTACGTATTTGTGTTATGAGTACTTGTTCATTGTTTTCTCAGAGACAAGATATATCGATGAGGATATGGTTCATCTCCACACAGGGTGTGAGAAATATTCGGATAGGTGTAGTTCATTGTTCTTGTTATGTGTTCTATTGTATAATGTGTTTTATATGTAGTTGTATGTAACATGATCATCACTTTTTAGTCCATTGCTTTAACTTGTTTTCTTCAACTTGTATAAAGCGATTGTTAAGGTTTCTTACGATGTTTTAGATAGCTTAAACCTATGTTCTCACAAACTTTATGTTGACAGATTTTAGTGTCATTTTCAGGTGAGGTAGTTTAGAAGGATGATTTTAGAAGTGGCTAGAGTCTAGAGGCTGCTAGGATTGCATTAGGAGGAATTCCTTTCCTCTTAGATTTACTTTTGTTATTTGAAAAAGTAAACTTTTTGATACCTATATGTTTGATGTTTGTTATTTGTTTGTCTTTGGTAAGAGGTGGGACTTTTATCTACTTACCTAGACTCCTGCATTTTGTAGAGATATTATCATGACATTTGTGTCGCCTTTTATGACATTTCTTTTCATTTAGTTTTCTCTATAGACACGCCTTTTGTTGTAATGATATCCATACCTCGCGCCCCATATTCCGTCATGGTGGGGTGTGACAGATATCTTCACCAAGGTTCTTCCCAATGCCTTATTTATTGAGTTTCGTTCTAGTTTAAACGGTGTAAATACCTCTCGTTCTAACTACGGGGGGAGTATTAGCAGCAGGTTTAAAGCCCATGCATTGTTTATTGGGCTTAGCCCAAGTTAGTTATCTTATTATGCAAGACTTGTTATGTATTTATATTTTATCCTTAATAATAATAAAGCATGGGAATTAACCTAATCTAAAATGACGTTGAATAAAAATTGATTTCTCACCTCTTACTCGTTAGAGCACTAGGAGCGGTTACCACAAAAAATGATGCTATAGAGAAAAAGTGGTGCCCAATATGTTATGTCACTAGAAATTACACTACATTTTATGAGGAGTTGTAAGCAAAAAATATGATGTCAAAAGATTAAAAAGTAGTATCATAGATTAACATGTACCTAATTTATTAATTAAACAAAAAACATAACGCAAAAAAATATTAGTTGATATCTAATGCTAAGTCTTTGGTATAATAGCAAGGAGTGATGCACCATAAATATTAGGGCTGGTAAGGTATAACAACACCACTAGGGATGTTAATAATTTTGATCCAAACCTAACCCAAGTATATTTGGGGCAGGTTAATCGGATTAAAATTCTAACTCGTGTCAATTAGGTTAATCAGACTAACTCGAATTTAATCGGGTCAAGTATTGGAAAAAAGGTTTTATCTAATTCCGATCCAGGAAAACCCAATTGACCCGAATAAGATTTTTTTAGTTTTTTTACTTTCTTAAGTAAATTTTTTATAATTATTTTTTAAATAAAATAAATTTTTATCCGCATTTAAGATGGCACAAATTTGAATTGACCCAACCCATATTAAAATCAACACGAATAAACTTAAACCCGACTAATTGGAGTTGAACACTTATCGCCCGTTTGGTTTGAGTCCAGGATTTACTGTAAGGATGGGGTTAGTAGATGGGGGTGTTAGGATTAGATTTGATCACTTTAAATCATCTGTTTGTTTACTTATGGTTTTCAAAGAGTTAGGTTTATTATTACAAGACATGTGAAAGGCAGCAGGAAATACAAACATAAAAATAATAGCATATTATACATATTCGTACAATACACAACATATATAAACATACTACCTCCTTCCTAAAATTATTGTCCATCTTTCCATTTTGGGTTGTCCCAAAATTATTGTCCAATACTAAAAATAGGTAAGAAAATTTGATAAAATTACTATATTATTCTTACTTGAAATTGTTATTACAAATTCTAAAGAAGAATTAATTAGCTAAGGATAAAATTGTCATTATGCTTAAAAGTAAGAGAGAGAAAGTTATAATAAATGTAATTTTCTTAAACAATGTGATTCTTTTCTGTGACAATAATTTTGGGACGGAGGGAGTATTATGTATTTTTCCTACGCAGACATTTAAACTAATTATGAAACAAGAAATGATCGTACAAAACGGTTTACAACAAAATACCCTTCGACAATATTAGAAGAAGCACCTAACATAAAGACCACGCCAAAAGGAAGACCAATCGAGGTGGATAATAACCACATTAATGTTAGCACCACCTAAACTCTAGCAAAACATGATGACGAAAACGTCTAATTTTAAGGCCCATGACACAACCAGCAAAAGAGCCGAACAATAAAAAATATGTCAAGTATTTAATCCTTCTCTCCAACTATTGAACATCTGATGCACTAAATCATTTCTAAAGTTGGACCATTTATTCGTTGGATTAATTAATATGTGTTAAATAATCGTCATCTCCTAATGGTTCGTCATCTCCTAATGGTTCGTCATCTCCAATCTCGTCTTATTCAACTTGTTCAAACTCAAATGGGTCAACACTCATGTACTTCCTTATTAGATTATGTAGAAGACAACAAGCAAGAATAATGCGTACTTGAGTACCTATTGAGAAAAACGAAGGGGAAGCTAATATCTTCCAACACCCTTTTAGCAAACCAAAGCATCTTTCGATCACATTTCTAGCCTTCGAATGTTTCATGTTAAAGTATTCTTCAGCACTTCGTGGCTGTTGACCATGAAACTCATTGAGGTGATACCGTCACCTCGAAAAGGGACTAGGATACCAGGTGCATTGCAATATCCATCATCCACCAGATAATAACTGTTAGCCTCAAAATGTTGAGTCAAACAAGAATGTTCGGTCATAGGTTTATATTGTAACATTTATTCGAACGTTGTAATAGTTAGTTAAAATAGTCGTGACATTACGGGCTTGATGGCAAGCTTAAAAGGCCTCTTTCAAGGTACTAAGCATTTATTCAAGCCCGGCCTAAAACAAATATAGTCCAATAGAAAGCCCGCATGTGGGTGGACTATATAAGCACCCTCCTAGCATGTTAGGAGGGTTGGTAGTTCTCATTTTCTCAATCTAATATTCACATAGTTAATCATCTCTGTCTCTACCTTCTCTCTCTACTTTCTCTCTCTAGAAATGCATATCTTTTCCATCTCATTTCTTTAATCTATCATTATATAATTAGGGATAACAATTGGTATCAATCGCCATGGGATAGATTCGTGTTTAGTTTGTGGTTATTGTTTTTTATTCGTGTGATTTTATAATCAAATCATATCGTCTCAAAAAAAATTTGTGTTTTCGAGCTCTAAATCTTCGTATAAATTGCCTACAAAGTTGTGGTATGAATTTATGTTAGTCATTTTGGTGATTTTCACGGAAATTGGAAGTTTTGGCTTGATTATTGGGTAAAAAGTTCGTCATTTCATGTTTTTGGTAAGTTCAAGTATTCGGAATGAGGGTTTAAGTATTCCTACATTTTTCCCTCCATATTGCTTATTCTGACTTGTGTACCCAGAATTATTCCGACTTTTGTCTTAGCTTTTGAAAATTATTCCGACTTCTACACTTGTGCATTCCAAATTATACAACTTGGATTCCGAACTTCTGATTTCAACACATTCCGACTTGTAAAAAGTGAAGGGATTCCAACTTCTAAAAAGGAAAACAGATTCTGAATTCTGAAAAGGAAAATGGATTCCGAATTCTGAAAAGGAAAACAGATTCCAAATTCTGAAAAGGAAAACGGATTCCGACTTCTGAAAAGGAAAACAGATTGCGAATTCTGAAAAGGAAAATGGATTCCGACTTTTGAAAAGGAAAACAGATTCTGACTTCTAAAAAGGAAAACGGATTCCGACTTGTCATTAGGATAACGAATTCCAAATTAAATCAAGTTAACACATTCCGAATTGATTCTGGATTAAAACCTTGTGATTCCAGATTAAAACCTTGGGATTCCGGATTGTTTACAGATAGGATTCCAGATTGTTTACAAAAGTGAATTCCGACTTGCTTACAAAATTGAATTCCGAATTGTTCACTAAAGTGCATTCCGACTTTTTGTGTTATAAAATTTTTAAAAACGTGAGTTTGAAATTTTCGCGAGTTTTTTGGTCTAAGAATTTTTGGTTTCTTACGCAGACATTGTTTAGGGTTTTTCAGAATGTTTCTCGGAATATCAACCACAACCTACTCACAACAACATATACTTAAGATCCTATTCACTTCATTTTCGAGATGGATTCAACTACTGAGTATCGTGTTACTAATAACAACATCATGGTGGCGGGTAACAAAGAGAGACCACCAATGCTTGTGTCTGGTCGATATGCATAATGGCAATCAAGATTTCTTCGATATTTTGGCACAAAACCTAATGGTGATGTTCTTCGCCGTTGCATCAAAGACGGACCCTATATGTAATAACCCGAATTTGACGTCATTACTATATCCTAACTATGTAACATATTTTTAATTTCTAAGTAATGATGCGTATTATTATATTTGAAGATTTTAGTTTAAACCAGTAATGTGTGACTATATTTAATTGTTGTGACGATTGCAGAGTACTAATAGTGATCGCGATGCCAATGGATTCCCAAATATTATATTTTAGTATCAATTATTTCGATATTTGATATTTCTGAAATTTTTATTTCATTACGTATTAAGTCGAGTCGAACTTTATTATTTCGTTTTGTGTGCGTTTAATTATTAAAACGAACGATTTAACAAACGAGATTTATATTTTTATGAACCTTGGACGAAACCCGACACTCGTAAATATTTATAAAATTGACTGGAAGTCATTTTCCTCTTTTTAACTAATATTTACACTTTGATCCACAAGAATGCACCAATTGCAAAACAAACCTCCACCCACCATATAAAAGGATTTTTCTCCTCATTTTACACACACACATGCAACATCGTCCACCAAAAATCTCTCTCTTTCTTTTGCTCTTCTTTTGCCGTGACCCAACACAACAAACACCCCTTTGATCCTTGATTTCTAGCTTGATTCAAGCTAATCTAAACAAAGACCCATGTTTGAAATTAAATGGTGATTCTATTGGTATGATTCTTACTTACATGCATTCACTTTTACTTTTCAAATATTTTTACTCAATAACAATGGTGTTTGATCTATTTTATTGTTGTAGTAATGTGTTATTATTATTATAATTGATTTTAAAAGTGTTGAATGTTATATTTATGATATGGGTTTTGAAAGGATGGATCATGCAAGTGATTTAGGGATGAATGGAGATGTTGTAGATGATGGGTATAGCATATTTGAAGTGTTGATGTTGATAAAAATTGGTCAAAATGGTTGTTGGTATGATTTTTAAAGAGTCATTTTACATCAGTAGGTTTAAGGCTGTTTTTCATACAGTAAATATTGGATAAAGTTTGATATTATTAGATATTGTTGTAGTAGTCGTCGAGGCGCTCGTTTAGATATAAGATAGAGCTTTTAACTCCCAACGAGTCAAAAGTTATGCTAGTTTGAATATTCGTGTACCGGGAGACGAGTATTGACACAATATGAAATTGTTGTTGATATTTGGATCGAATCTCGGGGACTATAAGTTGAGTTTTAAAACTGATCAAAGGCTGTTGTTAGGTTCTAAACTTATCATTTTGAGTCTATTTTTAGAGTCAAGTGGTGATTTTGTAAATGGAAATGTTTAACAAGGTCAAAATGGTTTTACGATGCAAGTGTGCAAAACTGTCCAGTTTTTAATGTCTAAAGATGTATCGAGCAGGTGGTTCTAAAATATGAATCATTTGATGAAATTTAAACTGAGTCTTCTACAGATTATAAATGAGTTTGTCACCAAGTTTCGTCGAAAACGGAGTTGTTTAGGTATGGTAAAACAGCGTGTACTTTTGGTAAGTACCTGCTGAATATTTTTGGGACGTACTTAACCTCGCGTCATAGTTTGAGACGAGAGGCTAATCTATTAGCTTCTAAAACTTCTAAAATGATATAAGTCTTATGTGTGGGTGTATATTCTGAGATTGGAGACCCATTTAGGATACTTGAACCATATTGATTTGGCATCTTGAGATGGATCAATATTGAAGGTGCTAGTCTTGGAAAGCTAGTACTTGTTGTGGGGTTAGAAGGAATCACTTGCATTGATTTGGTCATGTCTATGTACATACTATTTTGAGTCACTGATTTTATTATACTAAGTATGATTTGAAATACCTAAGTATGTTGCTAAGCGCGCACCTTATTTCTTAGGTGGCGGCTTTTGATGTGTATATATTTGGGAGGCATCTTCAGTTCGGCGATCACTACTACTACCAGCTTTGTGTATTATATAAGGTAAGTCTATAGCCTCGCTTTTTACTATGTTGTAAATGGTTTTTAAACCCGCGAGGGGGAATACATGTTTTTCATAAACTTAGAACACAATTCTTTTATGGTATGCTTGTCCCTCTTTGAATGGACCCGTGGTTGCCTTTAAATTGCATTAAGTGATTGCCATTGTTAAAGCCTCAATTATGGACCGTTAATTAACCTATGATGGGTTACCCGCTAGTATAATTAATAGATATATGGGGGAAGCCGCCCTGGTTCAGTTTGTATGGACTTGTCATAGAAGCTTAGGCCCGACCTCCACACTGTTTGAACATATTGTATTGAGAAGTCAGGTATACGGCAATGTACCAATAATCTGGAGGTAACGACAATTAATAAATCTCTCGTCTTATTAGACTGATATGGGAGTGTCTAAGGGATCGGTTCCATGAGCTTATTGCAATTTATGCTATATCCAATTAATATTGTTGATGCAAATTATTATTCGATGCTTAATATGCATGCCACAAACTTATAATCTTTGCTTGTGTTCAAAATGATTTGTAAAACCTATAGACTTGCTCAACCCTTGTGTTGATGATTTTACACATGTATTTTAGGTAATCAAGATGGATAGCAGCGGAGCATGTGAGGAGGAAGTTGGTGCTTACTTGTCTAAATATTTGTTTACTTTTCCATCCTATGAAATGATTAAACTACTTTTAAGCATTTAATGTATTGTGATTGGTAACGGTTTTTGGGACCAAACGCTACTCTGATTTTATATACATTGGGATGGGAAACTTTTTGGACAATATTGTATATTATTTTAACGTCTCTTTTAAGGTCGTTGTCTATGATTGTGTGTGATGTGCTATGAGTAGCGCCCCAATGTGGTATGCCGCTGCGTGGTAATTTGGGGGTGTTACAAATTGGTAATCAGAGCCACAAGTTATAGAGAACTAGGTCGATTTTGAAAAACCTAAACTATATCTTTTGGTATGTCCTAAAAGGTTTTAAGCACGCAACTACTCCGCATGGCTCCGGTAAGGCTATACTTGTATTACTTTATGATTGATTGTCATTATGTGAACCTATGTGTATGTAGCAATAGTAATATGTATATTTATGTATATACTATGGTATTTAAAGGCATTTCACGCGAAGCAATGTTCCTTGAATGATCGTCGTACATTCTTATAATACGGTTTTGTATCGGAATTGGTTTCACTGCCAATCACCGATCTTGATAATTATGTATTATCTGAATGCGAGTATGAAAATCGTTTGATACTTTGAGTATGTATATATGGTTTCGTAACCTATCACATATCGACTTGTTTAAGTTCGATTCTTATCATCATATCGTGATGTGCCATTTTTGGACATCTTCTTTTGAAATGTAATTGATAAATGTGATGTTCGTATTTTCCTTACTACTTATGATTTTGAAGAATCATTTATCCGAGGCGACATCTTCTACGTAATGCGACGTGTGATTAAATTTTATATGACCATGTTTTATTGGCGAAAAGGAGGATGCCAATGTTGGACTTAAGATATATATATCCTAATCAAATATATATAGTTTGGGTACAACAATGATATGCTCGTAGTAGTCATTCGGTTGAGTGACTTAATACTGTGTATCTAAATGCAATGGGAAATTTAGATATATAGATTTTAACTCGCCCAACTAAGAGTCGTTTAAGGTTGTCTAATTTAAATGGATTAGGACATTTGAATAAGAAAATTTTAAACCACTGGACCTTAGATTGTCGTGTTTTCCTTATTCAAATGGAATGGGACGTTTGAATACGGAAATCATAATATAAGCTTATTGACACCTTGTATTTACTATGGTATTTTGATATGATATCGTGTTGAGAGGTAGTAATACTTGAGTAGGATGACTTATAATTGTTTTGTTGAAATAGATTGGGACGCCTTTTTATTTGAACAAGAAAGTTATAAGTTCCCGAACCGTAAATTGATAAACTCTTGTAAACATGAAAGGGGACGCCTTTTGATGTAGACAAGGAGTTATAAATGAGTGGGCCCAAGTATGTCTGGCTTGATTTATGGATATTTGGTGTGCGTACGTCTTCCTTCGAATCGTATTTCGTTGGTAAGAATCGTTCAGTGCCGTCGTCATTATGATGATCCTCGACTATCATCTATGTACGAGTAACCGTTGGACTTCTCTTGAATTGTGATTTATTTCGATGGACCATTGACCGTTCTGAGAATAGGCGTCTTGTTTAAGCATCACCAGGATTTATGTGTGTATTTGTGGATTGATTGAGGATCAAGTTATCAACGGCAATTCCTCATGGATGTGAAGATCTTGTAATTCTACTTTCTACTATCGAAAGGTTACCGAAGACTTTTCTTGATGAAGAAACTCTTGGGGGCCAGCATGATGAATTAAACGAGGAATATGATGCATCACCTTGAGCACTGAAGTAGAAACTATTAGGACACCTCTGTATGATGAATGACGAAGTAGAATGATGCTTTTGTATGCTGAACACTGCAGTAAAAGTCATTGGGATGCTTTTGTATGTTGATCACTGGAGCAGAAGTTTATGGTATGCCCGATATGTTGCGAATCTTCGCCAATGGACAGAATTTATTAATGATTGGAATTAATAATTTCGTTATCACTTCGAGGAGTATGATGTAGCCGACACAGCAAGTGGAAAGACTTTAGAGATCAAGTTTTATTATCAAGGGTTCGTTCAAGGTTTTCTCGATGATCAACGGTGGAAATCTGTAATTGATGTTATGTTCGACCTTTTCTTTTTATGTAATTATATGGTCTGTGATCTACTCTAATGATCGTAAGTTGTGAGAACTTGAGACGGCATCATCCGATGACGTCCGATTATGTAGAACACATATTATGTAATATCTTTTTGACTTTCAACGACGATGTTTATTGAGACTTGGAATGCGCGTGGGCGGAAGTGAGATGGTGTCTTTGTGTTATCTTTTGAGTATGGATCTGAGTGTGAGCTCACTCCGATGACAAAAATATGTCTTTCTTGTTATTTATTTTTTATCTGTGTCCTAGCTATCCAACCAATGGCTATTCCTTTTACTTGCAATTTCCTTTTGACTGGACTTACCCGAAAATCCTGTCATTTGTTCTTGTCATTGAATGAGCTTCTTGTAATTCATAAAATTTTCATGTGTCGAGCTTGAAGGAGTGATTGGTGGACATGGACTTATTCATCCCCTTTTGGTGAGATACAACTTGATGACAAGTTGTGTTTTGTAAGAAGAACAGTGGAGATCGTGGATCGAGACTCGCGTGGGATCGTGAGAGCTTCTTTAGAAGAAAATTCCTTTATCTTTCCTAGTGGAACGCAATACGAATATGAGGCGAAGTGAGCGCCGAGACGTTTCTCCTTTAAGGTGGTGAGGATGTAATAACCCGAACTTGACGTCATTACTATATCCTAACTATGTAACATATTTTTAATTTCTAAGTAATGATGAGTATTATTATATTTGACGGTTTTAGTTTAAACAAGTAATGTGTGACTATATTTAATTGCTGTGACGATCACAGAGTACTAATAGTGATCGTGATGCCAATGGATGCCCAAATATTATAATCTTTGCTTGTGTTCAAATTGATTTGTAAAACCTATAGACTTGCTCAACCTTTGTGATGATGATTTTACACATGTATTTCAGGTAATCAAGATGGATAGCAGCGGAGCATGTGAAGAGGAAGTTGGTGCTTACTTGTCTAAATATTTGTTTACTTTTCCATCCTATGAAATGAATAAACTGCTTTTAAGCATTTAATGTATTGTGACTGGTAACGGTTTTTGGGACCAAACGCTACTCTGATTTTATATACATTGGGATGGAAAACTTTTTGGATAAGATTGTATATTATTTTAACGTCTCTTTTAAGGTCGTTGTCTATGATTGTGTGCGATGTGCTATGGGTAGCGCCCCAATGTGGTATGCCGCTGCGTGGTAATTTGGGGGTGTTACACTAGACTCCCACTACAATCACCATTCCTGCAACTCCAGCAACCGACTCGACGCCAGGTGCCGCTGAGTAGACTATTAAGGAAACATATGAGAACACTTTGAAAGAGAACCGTGTATGGATAATATGAAAGAGAAAGGTGATGCATGTATTCTAGTGGGATATGCAACTCAGTCTAAGGGATATAGAGTTTACAACAAGAGAACAAAATTGATAGTCGAGACTATCATATCCGATTTGATGAATTACAGGAGATGTCACTTGAACGAAACAGTTTAAGTCCTGATCCACAACGACAAACGACTTATGTTCACAACCACACGGAACTCGGAACTCAAGACCACAACAATGAACCGTCAAGTTCAAAGTTGGTTCAAGGAAATGTTCCAAGAGCATATATGACAATCAACACAACAATTGAAGAGTTGTAAATGTTATATGGACCAATGTATGATGAATATTTCACGAGGGAGAAACATGTTGTATCAAAGTCTTCCGCTCTCACTCATGATAAGAATGATGATACCGATCACCGTCAACAAAAGGATACAACTTCATCTACTTCAACACGGGTTGCTGCAGATTTACAACCACATAATATCACATCAAAAACCGCTCCTACAAAATCCATAACAACTGTCATTGCTCCAGAGAACACAAATCAAGCAGACGATGCATTAAATGACGAAGACGACTTTATCAACCCATTCGGTACACCGGTACATGAAACTGGTGAGTCTTCTACTCGCCATGTTGATCCGTCAAATATGCATACGTTCTATCAACGACATCCTTCAACACATCATTGGACCCGAGATCATCCTTTGGATCAAGTAATTGGAAACCCTTCACAACCCGTTCGTATAAGACGACATCTTGAAATCGATGGTGATGTTTGTATGTTCGCACTCGCCGTGAGTATAGCTGAACCAACAAATATCAAAGAAGCCTTGGCATATCATGCTTGGATTGAATCGATGACGGATGAACTTCAACAATTTGAAAGACTTAAAGTCTGGGAACTTGTTGACAAACCATACGATGTAACACCATTATATCTTCGATGGATCTTGAAAAACAAGATAGATGAAGAAAACATGATCATCAAGAATAAATCTAGGCTAGTGGCTAAAGGGTACGGACAGAAAGAGGGTATTAATTTTGAAGAATCATTTGCACCATTAGCTCGTATGGAAGCGGTCAGGATTTTCCTTGCTTATGTTGCACATAAGGGATTTATCGTTTATCAAATGGACGTAAAGACGATGTTTCTTAACGGTCCTTTGAAGGAAGAAGTCTATGTCACATAGCCGAAAGGATTCGTCAATCCTCATTATCCTGACAAGGTGTATCATCTCCACAAAGCACTTTATGGACTCAAGAAAGCTCCAAGGGCGTGGTACGACGAGCTCTCAAAATTTATGATATCCAAAGGTTTCTCAAAAGGTTCCATTGATCTAACTTTGTTCACTTATAAATATGGGGATGACATTTTGCTTTTGCAGATTTATAATGATGACATTATTTTCGGGTCTACAAACCCAAAACTTTCAAAATGGTTTGAAAAAGTAATGCACAACAAATTTGAAATGTCAATGATGGGCGAACTAAAATTTTTTCTAGGAATTCAAGTTCACCAATCCCCAAGTGGTATCTTTATCAACCAAGCTAAGTATTGTCAAGAGATAATCAAAAAGCATGGTATGACCTCATGTGACCCCACTAGGACACCACATCCCTAGATTCTAATTTGGAGGGAGATGTCATAGATCAAACGAGATATCATTCCATGATCGGCTCCCTCATGTACTTAACAGCAAGCCGACCAGATATATCACATGCTACGTGTTATTATGCACGATATCAAGCACGACCCACTAAAAAACACCTCAAGGAGGTTAAACAGATCTTTCGATACCTTAAGAATACCATTCACATGGGACTCTTGTATCAGAAAAACCGGTTTGTTTCTAACGGCCTATTCCGATTCTGATCATGCAGGGTGTCTTGATACACGAAATAGTACTTCTGGTGGTGCACAAATTCTAGGCCAAGATAAGCTTGTGAGATGGTCTTCTAAGAAGCAGGATTGCATGTCACTGTCATCAGCTGAAGCGGAGTATGTGTCTCTATCTACGTGTTGTGCTCAAGTTCTTTGGATGAGAACACAACTCAAGGATTATGGCTTCCACTTTGATAAAATACCTATGTACTGTGACTCAAAGTCCACCATATCCATATCCTGCAATCCGGTACAGCATTCCTACACGAAGCACATTGATGTCAGATTTCACTTCATTAAGGAACAAGTTGAAAGGGGTATCGTTGAACTATACTTTGTTGGAACTGATTACCAATTAGCTGACTTGTTTACAAAAGTTCTTTCGAAAGAGAGGTTTGCGTATCTAGTTAGGCAAATTGGTATGAGATGTTTGACTCCAGCTATCATACCCCATCATGGCGCAATATGGGGCACGACGTATGGATATCATCACAACAATAGCGTGTCTATAGAGATAACTAAATGAAATGGAAATATCATAAATGGTGACACAATGTCATGAAGATATCACAAACAATGCAGGCGTCTAGGTAAGTAGGTAACAGGTCTACCTCTTACCAAAGACATAAAATTAACAAATAACAAACATATAGGTGTCTACAAAGTATCACTTATTCAAACATAAGTAAAGACTAAGAGGAAGGGGGTTCCTCCAATGCAATCCTAAGCCTCCTAGCTAGTCACTCCTATTCTCACGCTTAACCACATTCTCACCTGAAAGAGACACTAAAACACGTCAACATAAAGTTGATGAGTGTCATAGGTTTAGACTCCAGCTCCAAATCTATTATAAGCTCTAAATAACAACCATTAACAAAAGAACATATGGACAATGTGCTACAATTATGTATTAACAACTAGCATTCAAGATTAACCAATCACCGCAAATCCAAGGCTCCAAGCCTTACCAATAACCATAATTCCAAGGCTCTAAGCCTTACCAATCACCATGGTCCCATAGGCGTCCATACACCTATGAACCAATCCCAAGGCCCAGCCTTGTCAACATCCCCTTTGTACCAAGTAATACCACAATAACTGAGACGATACGTATCCCCCGATCCAAATCATAAACATAATCAAGAATCACATAGCAGTTAATCACATAAGTACACACACAAGTCCATCACAAACCACAAAAACATTCACAACATTAGTTACAAAACCATACAGTGACTCTTCCATTCCATCTGGAAGTCAAATCATAAAAAGACATGGGACTATGAAATCACCTGAACAAGCTTCTCCAAATATCCGCGCTCTAGCGAAAATCTAAACACACAAGCATATACAATCAAGACATGAACCACATACCAAAATGGCTCATCAATCTATGATGGATATATAACCTTATCCTACCACTTAACCCTATTATATGCCATATGCATCTCATTACATCCCTCTATAAAGCCCTTAACTTAGTTTAGTTCATAACTCGCCCCGTTAACATTTAACCCAAAACAGTCCCGTTTTTCATACTTTAAACTATGGGTCGAACACTCCCTTAACGAAAATAACATGCCCTGTAAAAAAACCTTATACCCTTACGTGTTTTAGCTAACTCTACCATTTGGACGCAACCTTAAAGCTACTGTTAAGGCCTCCATATATATATATATATATATATATATATATATATATATATATATATATATATATATATATATATATATATATATATATATATATATATATATATATATATATATATATATATATATATATATATATATATATATATATATATATATATATATATATATATATATATATATATATATATATATATATATATATATATATATATATATATATATATATATATATATATATATATATATATATATATATATATATATATACTTTTACCTATCCAGGATTTACTGATTTTGAACATACGAAAAGTTTGTTATGATAAGAGGGTCTTAACCTAACCCATTTGTTTAGCCCTCCTCCAGATATTTTATTTAATATATAATCTAAGTCTCATGTTAGTTTGAAGGTCCAATTATACCCCTAAGTACACTAACCATCTTAAAACATTAATTTAAACCCGACTGATTTCAAAACTACTTTGACATCCGACTGTTGTAACCTATTTTTGACCCACTTTCCTACCTCCAATTTAGTTGTGTTGTTCCCATTTAATCCATAACACAAGATTCTTAGAGAGAGAAAGAAGAAAAGTAGAAAGAGAAAGTAGAGAGAGGAGTGGAAGGTTTACACTAAAACTATGTGTTTAATGAAATGAACCAACACCCTCTTTCACATGTGAAAGAGGGTTATATACCCCACGGCTCTAAGGCCTTTGTGGGCTTCATCTTGGGCCGGGCTTGGCTTTCTTTTGGGCTTACGCCCCTAACTTATACAATATTAGCTTAAAGTCCAAGCCCGGTTTTCCCGACTAACCTATTACAATACAAGACCATTTAACGACTAAGATGACCTATTACATTCTTGTTCGACTATATAAAATATAGGGCTAACAATCTCCCCCAATGTATCGGTCATCTTAAAAAAAAGCTTAAAAAGCATAAGATGGTTGAGTGAATACATTCTTGTAGAGGAGATCTTCCTGCTTTGGTCTTGTATCTTGGTCTTGATCTTGTTTGTAACAACTTTGTTCCTTCATGCTTTCGTGATCTTTATCTTGAGCATTTGTCATTTGACTTTGAGTGCTTGAGATCTTCATCTGTACTCCTTGTGACTAAGATGACCTATTACATTCTTACATTCTTAGGTATCTTGATTATCGCCATCTTGTGCTCTTGTGACTTCTGAATCGACATCGGTATCACAGCTACGCCACCTTCTTGATATGCAGCAACATATATAGACACGGATGAAATGGCTTTGAACATTTCACCCTGACTCGGTAGCGTTTTACCTCCGGTCGGTGAAGACCGTTAAACGGTATTAAATACCGTACCTGTGATCAGATAGATTCGATTAAGAACCTCCTTGACAGGGTTTCCCGGCGGTAGTAGCCAGTTCTCTTTACTCGACCGTCTCAAAGCAGACTGCGAACGTAAAGAGTGAATCATAAGGATAAGTTATCCGTCTGATTAGAGTCGTCAATTCAGATTTCCTGGAACAAGTTTGATTCTAAAAGAATCGCACCATTGTTGCTTTCCAGTTTGTCACAAGCTTGATTCATAGAGAATCTTGCGAGTTACCTACCGCAGTGCTGTTTGATGTTGACACTGGAAGGATTTCCATTCGTCACTGTGAACACTAGTGAGTGTCACTCTGAATGTTCTGGCAAGATCACATGGATTTTGCGAAGAAACCTGGAATCAAGTTTGAATCAATTAAGAATCAAAACTTAGTTGCTTTCCAGTTCTCACAAGTTTGATTCGTGTAGAATCGCACAAGTTACCTACCATGAGCTTGTTTGATGCTGGCTCAAGCAGGATTTCCATCTTCATTGTGAATCGTATCACTCAGATGTTCTGGAAATATCACAAGGATAATGCGTAGGACTCGATTGTGTCCTAATGAGATGATAAATTGATCTCGTTTGGCTCTAGACTCAATAAGTGCATTTTGGTAATCGGAGGCTGGAGCAGACTGCCACCTTTTCAATATTAACTGACTCGGAGTGAGAAAGTCAATAGATACGTGTTGATCTCCTTGATAATGAGACAAGTTTCTTTTGAGAGAAACTCGAATGGCTGGGAAGGGTTGTGCATTGCATCACTGGGTCCATGATGACTTGTCTTCAATAGATGTATTGACCCGGTTTCTGCCTAAGTTGCATGGAATATTCAACTCCTTCAATGCTTACCAATACGTCATCATTAGCACCTTGTTGTGATTGTTCCAGTGCTAACTTAAGTACTTGGTCCGCATTCAGCTTCATTCCACTCCATCTTTCCTAAGGACAACTATTTCTAGCTATGGAATGTCCTTGGGTAGATCCCTCCGGTTCTGGTTGGATCATAGGACTTAGTTTCCTATCCTAAACCACCTTTTGACTCCATCGTTCCGTCGTGGATAGTAGATTGTTTTGGGTAAAGATCGTAACCATAAAACCATTGAAAACCATTCAAAGTGCTTGATAAAAAACAAAACTTTTAACACTTGAAAGTTTTACATTTCTGAAAAGCTCCCCCTACACACATGCATCGATATACGAAGTAGTTTGGCATGTGAAGGAAAGAGTTGCACTTGAGTCTTTAAGATCACATGTTGCGATATATTACATTTTAATCACATTTTCTCCCCCTATCTCTAATATAAAAATATAATATTAGAGATACCAATTGATTAAAATATGACATTTTCCGAAAAATCGATGGGAGAGAAACATGTGTGCACGCATGAATCATGGAACATTTTCAGTCGGGTCGCTCCCCCTCAACAATATATGTGTGTCTTGAGACAAAATTTGACAAAATTTTAGAAAAACGACACCACAAAATATGTTGAGGTACGGAGTTGAGATGCCTTTTCCGATATAATATATTACTTTTGACAATTTCATATCATTTTCGGAATGTGTTGGATACATAAAATATGACAATTTTAGAGATGTACCCAACAACATTAAAAGGCTTGATTTTAAAACGCTCCCCCTCAAAAATTGATCAAAATAACATATGACAATTTTGAGATATAAAAACCACTTATGAGGAAGGGAGTGTTGAACACACAATTTTGAAAGATTTAGAAAAATCTTTTGAGAAATTCTTGAAAAATTGTGTTCAACGGTTTTAAAATAATCAGGATAGAAGACTTCTCTTCTATTGCTTAGGGAAAGTGCACTGAAACGTACACTCCCCTTTCGGGTCCGTTTTTCATGAGCTCAAAACTTTGATTGTTTTGTGACTAGCTCATGACCGAGAAAAATAAATTTCCCGTTGTGAAGGATAAGTTATCATCCGTGATAAACTTTCCTTAAGTTGAAGTTCGAGTTCTAAGCTGACATTTACTTAGAAATCGTTTTCATGAACTTAAAAACTTTGAATGTTTTTATGAGAAGCTCATGACCGAGAAATATGAATTTCTCGTTGAGAAGGATAAGTTATCGTTCGAGATAAACTTTCCTTAGTTGAGGTCCGAGTTCTAAGTTGTGATGCGCCTAGAAGTCATTATGAGAGAATATCAAGCAGCTTCATTTGCCAAAACCTCCAAGTCTTCTGGAGTCATATACTTCATACCAAGACGGCCAACGAGATACGCAAACCTATCTTTCGATAGAGCTTTTGTAAACAAGTCTGCCAGCTGGTACTCAGTTCTGACAAAGTATAATTCCACGATGCCGCGTTCCACTTGTTCCTTGATGAAGTGATATTTGACATCGATGTGCTTGGTGCGGGAGTGCTGAACCGGATTGCAAGATATGGCTATGGCCGACTTTGAGTCACAATACATAGGTATTTTATCAAAGTGGAAGCCATAATCCGTGAGTTGAGTTCTCATCCAGAGGACTTGAGCACAACACGCGGATAGAGCCACATATTCTGCTTCAGCTGATGAGAGCGAAGTGCAATCCTGCTTCTTTGACGACCAGCTGACAAGTTTGTCTTCCCCTAGAAATTGTATGCTACCAGAAGTGCTTTTACGACTATCAAGACAACCTGCGTGATCAGAATCTGAAAAAGCCGTTAGATGAAAACCGGTTTCCCTCGGATACCAGAGTCCCATGTGAATGGTATTCTTAAGGTACCGAAAGATCCGTTTAACCTCTTTGAGGTGCTTTTGAGTAGGTCTGGCTTGATATCGTGCACAATAGCATGTGGCATGATGAATATCAGGCCTGCTGGCTGTAAGGTACATAAGTGACCCGATCATACTGCGATATCGCGTTTGATCTACGGGATATGAGTACAAGTCAGCGTCTAGGGATGTGGTCGACAATGGTGTACCAACGCGAGCACATGAGGTCATACCATGCTTTTTAAGTATCTCTTGAGCATACTTAGCTTGGTTAATGAAGATACCACGTGGGGATTGATGAATCTGGAGGCCTAAAAAGAATTTTAGCTCCCCCATCATTGACATTTCAAATCTGCTGTGCATTAATTTTTCAAAACGTTTTGAAAGTTTTGGGTTCGTAGAACCAAAAATAATGTCATCAACATAAACTTGCACCAGCATTATGTCATCCCCATATTTATTAGTAAAGAGAGTAGGATCAATAGAACCTTTGGAGAATCCTTTGGACACCAAGAAGTTTGAAAGTTCTTCGTACCATGCCATGGGAGCTTGTTTAAGTCCATATACAGCCTTCTTGAGACGATAGACTTTGTCAGGATGATGAGGATCGACGAATCCTTCCGGCTGATTCACATACACTTCTTCCTTCAAATGACCGTTGAGAAAAGCAGTTTTAACGTCCATCTGAAAAACCGTGAAGCCCTTATGTGCAACATAAGCAAGGAATATCCTGACTGCTTCCAAACGAGCGACTGGAGCGAATGATTCATCGTAGTCTATGCCTTCTTGTTGACGGTATCCCTTAACCACAAGACGAGATTTGTTTTTGATGATGGTTTGTTCTTCATCCAGTTTGTTTTTCCAGATCCATTTGAAATCTAAAATTGACATTCCATAGGGTCGGTCAACAAGTTCCCAAACATTTAGGCGTTCAAACTGATGAATTTCGTCTTGCATTGATTCAATCCACGCATGATCAGTCATGGCTTGTTTGATGTTTGTAGGTACAGTTGAACTCACGGTGAGTGCATACATACACACATCGCCATCGGTTTCGAGTTGTCTGCGTGTTCGAACCGGTTGTGAAGGATTTCCAATTACTTGCACCAATGGATGATCACGTGTCCAATGGTGAGTGGATGGATATGGTTGGTAGAATGTATGCATGTTGGACGGATCAACATGTTGAGTAGAAGACTCTCCGACTTCGTGTACCGATGTACCGAACGGATTGATAAATTCTTCATTGTCAGGTTGTGCATCGACTGCTTGATTGTTGTTTTCTCCTTCAGCATTGACGGTTGGTGATGTTGGTTGTATGACAGTTTCTTGAGTTTGTTGAGTATCCACTGGAATTGTCTCTTGAGCAACGGTTGCTGAAGTAGAGGCAGTTGTGTCTTGTTGATTTTGTTCAGGTGCATCAGCAGTATTGACAGCGGAAGGCTTTGACACAACTTGATTGTTTCCATAGTAATATTCATCAAACATAGGATCATATAAGTCAACCAACTCATTCATATGTGTCGTATCCGTCGAGTCTGCTGTAGGAGTACTTTGTTGACATTCTTGCCCGGGACGTACACTGTTGTGTGTAGGTGCCATAGTTGGACATTGAGGAGCGGGACTTGAGCTGTTGTGATCAAGTACCATTTGTGGCAATTCGTCAAAGTTCACATGAATTGTTTCGACAATGATCTTTGTTCTCTTGTTATAGACCCGATATCCTTTCGACAATGTCGCATACCCCACAAAAATACATGCATCACCTTTTTCTTTCATCTTGTCGAGATTCTCACCGTCTTTAAGAATGTAGCATAAAGATCCAAATACGTGAAAGAATTTGACAGTAGGTTTCCTGCCATTGATGATGTGGTAAGGTGTCTTTTCATGTCTAGGGATAACGAGAGAACGATTCTGAGTATAACAGGCAGTTGCAATTGCTTCAGCCCAGAAGAATAGTGGTAATTTTGAAGCAGAAAGCATTGTTCGAGCAGCCTCAACCAAAGTACGGTTCCGCCTTTCGACAACGCCGTTTTGTTCAGGAGTTCGAGCAATAGACGTTTGATGTTCGATGCCTTCTTCTTGAAAGTAAGATTGCAAGTTCTTGTTCAAAAATTCAGTACCCCTATCCGTTCTTACGGTTAAGACTTGAGCTTGAAGATTGCGTTGTATCATCTTGAGAAAGTTTTTGAGAACCTCTGGTGTTTCATCTTTGGACCTTAAGAAGAAAGTCCATGTGTATCTAGAGTAATCATCAACAATCACGAGAATATACTTTTTCCCGTTGATACTCTCTACACGCATGGGACCACATAAATCCATGTGTAGAAGTTCCAATCGTCCTTTTGAGCTTGGGGTAGTCTTTGATTTGAAAGACTTTCGTTTTGCTTTCCCCAACTCACATGAAGAACAAAGATGGTCTTTGACGAATTTCAACTTAGGAAGACCGGTCACAATATCATTCTTAGAAAGCAAGTTGATGGTGTCAAAATTGAGATGTGACAATCGTTGATGCCATAACCATGCTTGAGATGATGATGCTTTAGCCATTAAGCAAATTGGATTTGTTGAAGATGTGTCTTGAAGAGTTACTGTGTAGAGATCAGAACCACGAGAACCTGTAAGAAGGTCATTCCCATCGTAGTCTCTAACATAGCAAGTAGATTTCCGAAAAGCCACTTCCAAATCCGCATCACAAAATTGACCAACCGAGAATAAATTGTGATTCAGTCCCTCGACGTAATAAACCCGTTTTATAGTGATATTCCCTTGAACCAAGTCTCCATATCCGAGTATCGGTGCAAATTGATCATTTCCAAACCGTACCGTACCCAGAAACTTCTCCACGAAGTTAATGAGAAGCTTGAGATTGCCCGTCATGTGCTTTGTGCACCCGGAGTCCATTATGAATAGGATGAGTTCGACGAGCTGCAGAAGAATTAGAAGACAATGTAGCATTTGACAAATGGGATCCCTTGATAGAGATGGGTTCCAAAATAGTAGTGGGCCTATATGCAAAGTCTACAGGCAAGCTGATATTCCTAGACCCAATCACTAAAGTGGTTAACTTAGGTACCCATTTGTATCCGGGTGGTGTATATCTCGAATACCCCCGTGTACATGTCCTAATCATGTTCTCATATAACTTCCTTAATCTGTTTTGTTTACGCAGAGTAGTGGAGTCTAACGCACTTAGTTTCTTAAGTGGTTGATCAGTGGATTGGTTCAAAGTTCTTGTGGGTTGTCTAGTACTAGTGGGCACAAGAATAGGCTTCCTAGTTCTAGCATTCACGCCATTATGATTAAGAGCACAAGCATCATGATTGAAAGTACGAACACATTTGCCACATTCAACACAAACAAATTCAACATTCGAGGTCTTAGCATTTAAACTGTCATTACATGCAGTTACAGACGTTTTATTCTTAGAAAACTTAAAATTCCTACGGTGATCTTCTACTTCATTCTTCTTCCCTTGACTATTGTTAGGCATGACTCTATCTTCAACTCTAGTGCTCTTAAGCTGTGGTCCGCTAACACTAGTAGTGGGATTTACTCCTGTAGAAGAAGACACACGTTGATTAGTTTTCCTAGTATTCTGAGGTAACTGCGTTGTTCCAGTTTGAGTGGACCTAGTGTTCATCTTATACATTCCAGGTGCTATCACATTAGTGCTCTTATCATTTCCTATCTTAGGAAAAGTCTGTGGGGATTGTCCCAAAATAGATGATGTAGGGCATTTAACCGCATTTGGTTGACGAACAGCGGATGGTTTACCCAAAACAGACTTTCCTTTCATTTTCTCAATGAGTTTCTATAACTCACTGATGGCTATGTCCCTTTCTTTTAGCTGAGCTTTCAAATCATTTATTTCGAAATCCTTTTCATTTAGTAAACGAAACGAAGAGGCTGACATTTCTTGACACTTTTTATGATTATGAGATTTTTCACCTTTTTGTAAAGCAAGTTCAAGAGAAATGGAGTGTTTCTCAAGTTGAGAAAAACTTTTCGAAAGTTTGTTATATGACTGAATTTGTTTTGAAAGCTCTACTTCAAGATTGCGACATTTCGCGTCCGATTCTGACACAAGACATGCTACATGACAATATTGATCAAGATCGGTATACACACCAAGTATAGCATTCATATGGTCAGCATAAAAATACTCCTTAGAAAGTCGATCAATTTCGTTAGAAAGTTGGTGTTCTTGTGTTTTTAATTTAATTTGAAGAAAATCAACTTCATCTTCAAGAGATTTGACATAGCTTAAATCAGTTAACATTTCTTCAGTGAGAGCATTATAAAACATTTCCACATTTTTTGAAAGATCATCAATGGTTGGAACAATGCATTGTTGAATGACGACTTCTACTTGTGGGTTAGGTTTAATATTCCAAATGGTATCCCTAGAAACTTTTTCATAGTCGACGACACCTTTGTACAAATTTAAAACCCCTTGTTTTATAAACTCAAATTGCTGAACACTTTTGCTTTTCTCATCCCATTTACGTTTTTCATCCAAAATTCGCTTTTCTAACAAAATTGATTGCTTTTTGAAACTCGTTTTTAAAGAAACTTTCTTTTGTGGTTCATCATTTGGTGGTGGAACACTATTATACATCTTTTGTTCTTTTGAAATTTCTTTTTGAGGGACAAACTTAATATGATTGTTAGAATCAGAAAGGTTTATTAAATCACTTAAGTTTGATCGACTTTCTTCTTGTTGACGAATGATTTCGTCGCAGTCAGGGGAAAGCATAAGAGCAAGATTATCAACATAACAACCGATATCATAAAGAGCAGGCTTGGTACTTTGAGCTTTCTTGAGATATTCAGGCTTGACAAAACTCGTTTTCATATTTCTATTGAGCATATTCATAGTTTGAATAGACTGACCCGTTTTGTAAACAATGTTGTTTAACGTGTCGACTCTCTTTTCCAAAGCAAGAATTTTTTCAATATCCTTTTCTTCACGAGTTTTATAAAGCTCAGTTTGTTCTTTGTTAACCGACTCTAATTCAGTAATTTGGAGTTTATGTAGCAGCAGTTGTTCTTCAAGTTCCGATATCTTCTGTTTTGACATATGAATTTCGTGTGTTACTTCAGAACAATATTGTTCGTTGAGCACCTTACGTTCATATACCAAACCATTAGCTATTGCAACTCGTCGATCAGCTTCTTTTACATAATCACACTCTTTAAGCCTGTCTATCTCCTCGGCTAAGGATGTGTTTGCTTGCTTCAAACGTTTATTAGCTTCTTTGTTTTCATCAATTTCACGTTTTAAAGAATCAATAATAGATGCAAGCAAATCACGGTCCTCATCCGAGTCAGTATCTTGAACAGCTTTTCCGTCATCATTACACATATGCTGTGAATCCGTAGAGATATTGCTATCCTCCGTGTCCATTACATATGTGTCATTGATGCTTTCGGGTTGCTCAGGATGCCGTCGTTCATTAGCAAACACATTATAGTTATCATGTGATTGTACCTTTTCAAGTGGCTCAGAATCATAGATGGGTCCAGAAGTATCATTAGTCTCTGGGATCACTTCTTGAATCTTTGCCATGTACACATAATGTGCCTCTAACTCTTGATCATCGGCTTCATCATCAGTGTCATCACGCCAGTCAACTTCATCTGCTGTGAGTGGAATTCCTGCTTCTTCTTTCTTGCACAGCAGCATCTTTTCCTTGTGATACCCTGAGTCCTTAACCCATTTTGGCTTCTTGCATTCCCTAGCCATGTGCCCAAATTCCTTGCAGTTGAAGCATTGAATCCCAGTCTTCTGCACAACCGGAGTGCCTACAGTATCTCTAGCCCCAACTTGATTCAGCATCCTCTGATTATCATACCTAGCATTACGATCATACCTAGGTGCATGATCAACTTCCTTATATCTAGCATTGGATGATGATCTGAGGTTGTTGTTGGTAGGTTTGTAGATCTTCTTATAAGTTGTGGTGAGTAAAGACATGAGTTCTTCAATCTTCTTGTCCCTTGAAGTTTGTTCATCATCACTATCTCCATCTGACTCGGTGTCATACTTTGGAGGTGGAGTGGGGACAATTGCTTTGGCTTTGTGTTTAGCGGCAACTAGAGGTTTGGTGGATGAGCTTGATGACTTCGAGGAATGATTAGGTGGTTGTTGACGAGGAACGGGTTTTGTTGAAGTAGCAGCCACAAAAGCAATAGAATTAGCAGACCGTTCTGCCTTTTCAGCCCTTAGTTCATTCACTTCATTCTGATGTTGTTTCAAGATATCATAAAGTTTGTGGTAAGATATAGTCTTGATATCCTCCCTTTGTTTGACCAAAGTCACAAACCTTTGCCATTCCGGTTTGAGTTGAAGTAGAAACTGAACATTGGCATGATGATTGGAGATGGTGCACTGATTTCTTACAAGCTCATTCATCATTTTGTAGAATCTCGAGTAATATGAGTCAATGGATTCACCATCTTCAGATGTGAATTTTCCAAACTCCCAAAGTAGATTAGTCTCGAGATCTTGAACATTGATTGACTCACCTTGCTTCAATCGATGAATTGCATTCCACATTTCCATAGCATTAGGACATGCATCAACTGTGGAATAGATATCGTTATCAATTCCAGTGAGTATGAAATTTACTGCATCAGCTTCAGCTTGGAGGAGTTTCTTTTTCTCAGCAGAACATGTGTCAAAATCCTCCATAGCTCGTATAGTTGATGAAGTACCATCCTCTGCCTGTGTTGTAATTGGTTTGAATTCAAAAACTAGAGGTGGGTTCTCAAGGCAGTGACGAAGAGCAGTTCGGTTTTCTTTTCCATCGAGAAATCTAAGAAAACGAGATCTCCATTGAACGTAGCAACCAGCAGTGAGCACAGGTGGGTTACCATTGCCACCTTGTTCCAAACGAATTTGATTAGCAGTTGCAATGTTGATGTTGTTGTTAGACATGGTGAATACTTGTGGATGAATTGCAGATCTTAGTGGATTTGTTGTGATGATGTGTGGTTAAAATTGAAATTCCGAAAATTCAAAAAAAAATTTCTCAGTCCGACAATTAAATTCCTCAGTCTGACAAAACGGTAAGTCGAAAAATTTTGTATCGCCAAATTTTGAAATTGAGTTAGAAATAGCCAAAAACTAGTAGGGAAAAAATTTGATTTTACCTGACCTAAAAATTTTAACTCTTTTTTTTTTTTTTTTTTTTTTTTTTTTTTTTAAATCTTCGTGTAAACTACGTTCCGAAACTAGTCTAGATAGTGGCTAAGTCTAAAAATACTCAAACAAAATATCCATCGAAATGTCCATCGGAATGTTCAGATCGGAATGTTCTATCGCAATGTTCAGATCGGAATGTCTTATCGCAATGCACTTTCAGATCGGAATGCTCTATCGCAATGCTCAGATCGCAAAGCCTGTCGGAATACTCAGATCGCAAAGTCTATCGGAATGTCCAGATCGCAATGTGGCTGTCAAAATTCAAGCAGAGTAACGACTTAAAATACTTCCTTATACCCGTCGGAATCCAGATCGCAAAGTACGATCGGAATGTCCAGATCGGAATAAGTAATAAAAACCCACGATCGCAATGTAGAACCAAACCCTTTCCGATGGTAGGTTATTGCGATGGAAGCCCAAGTACAATTTGTACTTTCCGATGGAAGTTTCTGCTAGAATTTCGGAATGAAGAAAAACAAGAAATTTCGCAACTTTTGATCCAAAAAATTTGTGTTTTAGCCAAAACCAAGATACCTAAATCACTACTACTAGTATGTAGATGATTTGTATCAAGAAAAGACCATAAAAACACAAAAAAAAAGATATTGGACGTGAGATATGGATCAAAAAGGTCACGAAAATTCAAGAACACCACACACGAATCTTCAATCACCTATCCACTATAGGCTCTGATACCAAATGTTGTTCCCATTTAATCCATAACACAAGATTCTTAGAGAGAGAAAGAAGAAAAGTAGAAAGAGAAAGTAGAGAGAGGAGTGGAAGGTTTACACTAAAACTATGTGTTTAATGAAATGAACCAACACCCTCTTTCACATGTGAAAGAGGGTTATATACCCCACGGCTCTAAGGCCTTTGTGGGCTTCATCTTGGGCCGGGCTTGGCTTTCTTTTGGGCTTACGCCCCTAACTTATACAATATTAGCTTAAAGTCCAAGCCCGGTTTTCCCGACTAACCTATTACAATACAAGACCATTTAACGACTAAGATGACCTATTACATTCTTGTTCGACTATATAAAATATAGGGCTAACAATTTGTTTCTTTCAGTTGAAAGTCTACTCAATTAGGGGTACTTGGATCGCAAAATAAGGGTTTGTAGAACTCTAGATATGATCAAAACAAGTGACCTAAAATTCTGCCCATTTTTTAAAAACGAATTTAACACAAGTAGCTTAATTAATTACCATCACCATGTATAATTATTATCTCTAATTAATATAATCATGTTTATTCCATTTTAATAAATAATTCATAATTAACCTAACCATAGATCCATCATGTATTGATTAAGAACGAGTTAAAAATAATTTAATCGAAAAGAGAAACATAGGTTTTACCTTAGAATTTTTAAAAGACAAGAAAATTATGAATAACCCTAAAAATCTCCATTGATGCCGACTAAACCTTGATCTCCAGGTATTTTATGAGTGTTTTGATTAATAAAAAGACTTTATATACTTTCCTAACAAGTCCTTGGCCCATGTACAAAAGCCCGGTTCCCTTTTTTCCCCTTTTCTTTTCTTCCTGCGTTTACAAACCGACTATACCCCTATATTTTTTTTATTTTTTTCTTTTTATTACTTATTAATATATTATTAATAATACCTTAAGTTAACTTAATTTATTTCAGCTCCTAAAGCCTCCAAAACCTCAAAACCGTAAAACTAGTCAATTTACGCGTATACCGTATAAGACATAAAAATATACAGTTTTATAAAAACTCTTGAAATATGAAATAAACTGTATAACTAAGTCCCAAATGACTTAAAACCATCCCAAAAAATATTCATGTGACTAATTACCTTATCTGAGACCTCAAAATGTTAAACCCTAAATCGTAGAAATGCGATATACTATAATACATATACGTACACATAAAACCACTAAACAACACCATCTCATTTCATAGTCACTACATTGTGAACTCATGAACATGAAATCATCACAGATCGTTTCACTCACAAGGTACCCCGTACCCGAAGCGATATCCAAACCACATTCTATACACACCAATTAGCACATAAACACGTAAAGACACGTAACTTGCACAAAACAAAACTAAGTGACGAACCTCAAAACCGCGGTTGTCACATCACTCCCTCCTAATAGAAATCTCGTCCCGAGATTTACTCCTTAGGATCAAACACACAAACAACAAATCACATGAGGATAATTGTTCTAAATGAACTCTTCATTTCCATGTGTACTTTAGTTCAAGTCTAAAATTACCACATATACTAACCAACAATATTTAAATCCATTCCCAAATTCTTGACCTCACAGCCAATGAATCTCACAAATGACTCTTTGACAAAACAAAGACTCTTATTAACACAAATCCCGAATAACCGTACATGAAAATATGTATTCTCAAACAAAATTTACCAATCTTAATACATGAAATATATCATGTATACCACTCAATTCCCCCAGGTAATTCTATACTCATAAGATACTAGTTCGATCTTTCCAAATATCATAAATGGACCTACAAAACTCTACATCAACTTTTCTATTTTACCAAAACATACCACCCGTTACTATGGATAAACTTCCTAAATAACTTTGTCACTAACTCTAGTGGTTTCCTCCTTTTCAACATAGCATCTCTTGTTACTCTCATCCTTTCTACAAACACCATTTCCACATTAGTAGTCTCTTTCACCAATTTTAGTCCACCATAAGGTCAACTCACCCTATCCTTCCATATAGTGCCTTAAATGGCATTCATCTACTTCTAGTATGATAACTATCATTATATGAAAACTCAGACATCGCTAAGGAGTTTCCCACCTCCCTCTAAATCAGTCACCAAAGCTCTCAACACGACTCCTATACTTGTAGCAATTTCTCACTTCGTCCATCCTTTTCCAATTAGCTGGATATACTCATATCCAACCATGTTCATCAACTCCCTTTAGTCCGTACCCCCAAACTACTTAAAAATTCCAATTTCCTTACACAAGTGACCTATGACGGTGTTTCACATATTCATTAGTTCATCATAACAAGGCTCTTCCAATCCAAATTAGCTTATGATCGATACATATCACCAAAAGTACGGTTATCTTAGTTAGCCTATCAACTGCCATCCAAACCCATGCTACAACTACTTCCATTAAATTTGGATAGCTAATTAGTAGCACCTATATACTTCCTTCTCACTTTTATCCATGAAAGATTTTTTTTTATACTCAACACTTTCTTTATACTTACACAATGTCTTACCTCCAAGGTCATAGTGCTCCTCATCTTCTCTTAGTTAGTCCAAGCCCCTCGTCCTTCATGACACATCACATCTATAACTCCTCATCCATTTGATTATCGGTACTAAGCCTTCCAATCAAACAATATAGGTCAGTGCCATTTCCTTTCCACACTACTGCAATATTAGCATGCTTAGTGCCTTAGTCTACTCATTAGGCTATACCAAAGTTTTACCTTCAGTTCCTATCTTGTCCTATTTATTTATGATCCGCATCTCTCCAGACTTCCTTCTTTTTCCTCAGCTCATGGCATACATCAGATGTTATGCTTCCCGTCTTTCAATCATCTATACGTCAAAATTATCCAAGTAGCTTCACTTGTTTTCCTCACGGCCACTTCTCCTACTCCCTCCTAATAGGGATATACTAGAGTTTAATGTGATCCGATGCTGATCACACTCTCATCTTATACCCATATTAGTTTCCATTTGTCTAAACTAAGCCATATTTTCAATTCTTATTCAAATCTCATACTTCTATTTTGATCTTGCACCTAACATGAGGTACTTTCAATCATCATCTTCTAGGAATACTTGGTTCTCTCCTTCCATGGTTCTCCCTAATTCCTACACTATCCCATCCAACAAAAATTCCAAACTTCATTCATCAAATCTATGGAAATTGCTAGTGCATTGGATAATTCATATTTGTCTCTTCCAAAGATCTTTCATAACACCTTCACAAAACCGACTCTCTAATCACTACTCCATGAACTTATTCAACTCAGCTTCACTACTTATCCCTTATATTGATTGCCACAAAAATTCTATCCGCGTAGTCCCTCGACTCCCTTGTCACTTCCACGAGTTCTTAATCTCCCATGTTATGTATTCAATTCATCACGATCCACTTGTTCAGCTCTTTGTAGCTCCACTCCGGTACTTGATCTGTCCTTCTTCGTCATGAACCATACGGAGATTCCCATCATAGTTCTTGTCACCTTTCCAGTCCTTACAACTTCTGTGAATCCTTCGAAAACTCTTGCATCCTTCTAGCAGCCGGCACGTAGTCCTTTCGACTCCTTTCTTCACGATGTAGCTCTTTACCCACTCCTTCTCGTCTCCATGATGTTACTTAGGAACTTCACACTACGCAGTAGCTTCTTACTTCAACTCATCTACCATAATATTTCTAAAGGTACTTTAACCCCTCAATGGCTCACTCTTCCTTACTTGTTGTACTTCACCATTAATCAGCCTCCTATCAATCATTCTTTCAAATCCATGTTTTCCTTCACGTGTCTACTACTACCTTGCCTCCATAACTATTCCAATTCCCTTGCGTGTTAATCTTTCCATTAGTAGAAACTTTCTACTCTACCCTAACATCCGCTAGTACTTTCATCAATCTCCTAATGGTACTTCAACTAACTTCTCATAGCATAACATCTCGTTCCCATGACCAGTCAACCAACTTTACTTACTCCCTTATTCCCGTAACCAATCTAAGTTTCAAAACTCCACAAATCTTAATCATTCCTTCAACAAACCTTTAAACCAAAATACATCTCTCCATCCTAATATCTAACCATATGTAATACTACCCAACTCTATCCTCTCATCATAATGTTTCTACAACCGCATAACTAAATCAACCATGACGTGTACCAAAATAATTCCAAACGACCGCGTCCCATAATTAATATAGGGTAAACCGAAAGATCAACCAAAATGAACCCTAGCCAAAACAACTGAAAAACAAAACAATGTAATCCGAAAGATTCAATGGAGTGTGCCAACAACGAAAAATTAGACTCGTCACGATTAGTATTACCAAATTTCGATACCTTAGAAATTTTTAAGCTTTCATCCCAATTAGTTACTTCTCATAAGAACCAAACTCCATACTACTAAAATCAATCATACTCATTTTTAACCATAAACTCATCCTTTATCTTCATCATTTTATCAAGATATCAACTAGTTAGTATACTACAATCTTATTCTAACCATTATCTTGTTTACCCATATTAAACTTATTTCACTTGTTATTATGAAACCAATAAGTGTTTATAAAATACAGTGTTTTTATTTTATTTTATTTTATTCTATATTATTATTATTATTTTATATAATTCATTTAGGGTCGTTATAACTAAACTACTACACGTTTACAAGGTGTGTATTATTATCATTACTATAATAAAATCTCCCTTTTTACTCTTTCCGTCTTAGTTAAATACTTCAAAAATTTTAATTCTACTTAAGAAAATTATTCTAAAAATTTTGTACCCCTTTAAAATGTATTATCACATGTTACATAGAAAACTAATCCAATTATTTTCAAGACAAAATTTTTTTATAGCTTACTACCACAAACTTAAAAAAATATGTAAGTCATAATATCATATCATACACTTACAAATTATTTTCTAAACCGTTTTCCTATAATTAGCCAGACTTATTTGCAAGAAAATTTAGTAGTTCTCATTAATTAAAATACATACCCGAATGTAGACACACATCAAAAGACTCAAAACATCGTTGGAACTCCATCAGACTCCGGCACCATAAAACACGAGCAAACACAAGGTACGTTCAAGTTATAATAACTACTGAACGACCATATATCATAACTTAACACATACTAGTATATATACATCCGCATATATATACCTATTAAATCACCAAAAACATACTCGTTACCACATGTCAGATCAATCAATCGCGTCATACACTCTTTTTTTTCATACGAGTAATCACCATCTTACCACAAGGCATAAAACATGTGACAATCCGTCAATTTATGGTCGATATTTTATTCTCAAGTATTATTTAAAAACATTATTTTAATGTTATATCATGAACTCACTCATTTATGGGAAGAAATTTGGGTTTACGTCTTGAAGTAGCATCGACTACGTTTAAACCGGAGGATTCTGCGTTACGTGCTTACGTTTACATACACCATTTTTGGTGACAGTCCGACCTTTCAGGAAATAAATTTATTCTTGAATATTATTTTGGAATTTTATTTTGTGTTAGTTTATAAACCCACAAATTTACGAGAAGAAATTAGGACTTACGTGAATAATTTAACGTCCTTTACGAATAAACCAGAAACCCTAGGTTTACGTATTTACGTTTTTGAGCTCCGTTTTTGATGACATAATTTTTATTAGATTCGTTTTGTGTCGTTGATTCATAATTTATAAAAACGTTTTTTGTAAAACGACCCGAGGGCACGCAAATCGAGGAAACTAGAATCGAGTAGTCCGTAAATTAGTGGGATGAGACAAAACAAGTTTTGCCTCACCCCACACATGGGACGGCTAAACAAGCTCCACCACACACCCTTAGGTGTCAACTTGTGTTAAACAAGCTTTACATTTGTCTAGTTAACTTTGCAAGTTAACTAGACTATCAAAACCACTTACACAAACAACTTTCTCACTTCCAACACATGCAAACCACCACAAATCCTCTCATCCCTCTCTCCTTTTCCGTCCAAACTCAAGACAAAACCCCCCCATTTGATCAATTTTAACCATAAAATCTTGTGTTAAACACACATATGATGAAGAACTCTTGAAGCTTTGTTGATTGGTGATCATTTTAACATCCAAGGAGGTGATTTGCTTGTGTCCTAGAGCTGATTTTACACAAGGATTTCATGAAGATAGTTGATCTTGAAGTTGATAATGGTGTACTACAAGTTTTGCCAACAAAAGTCAAGATTTATCTTAACTTTCATAATCTTGGTGGTAACAAGATCATTCTTCCCATTTCCTTGTTATTTTTGTAAATTTAAATTATATTTTCTTTCTTAATGTATATGTATATTATGATATATGATGATCAAAATATTATGTGGGGATTTGGTGTTGAAAGATTTGATTAAAAAGATTAAAATCTACTTGAAAGGATGTTAAAATCATGGCTAAATATGTAGGCTGTATAAAATAGTAAAGAGCTAGATGATAACTTGTTAAAATGACTTGGTAAAATTAATATACAGTAAGGTATGTGTCTTGTACATATGTGAGAGTTGACCACTCAATGGAATCTTTATAATGAGTGAGATATGATCAAAACTATATTGGAGTACAAATCTGAATAAACTGTTGGACGAATTTATTAAAATACTTAGAGGCTGATTCATCCGTAACTATAAAAGAGTTAAATGAATCGCATATCATGTAGTTTCTTCTTTAAATATTTGGGGTTCTATCTCCTTATAGAACTCTAGATATGGATGTTTTAATGGACTGAATATTTAGGATCAGATTTTGTAAAATAAAAAGTATATAATATAAGCACTCAAATTATGTACTTATAAAATATACATATATAAAACTCACTAGTTACTAATAATAATTATAAATGAGAGTTATATATTATGATATTAAAATGAGACATTTTATATAATTTACAAGTACAAACATTTTACAAGTTATAAAAACTATATACATAAGTTTTACGTCTTTTCGGCTAAAAACCGAAAGATTAACGTTTTTGTCAAATAAAACGCAGACGGTCGGACCCGTCTAATGTAAATTTTTTACAAACTCACATACTGATGTATTAACTTATATAACAAGTAAAAACCGATAAAACCCGAGCTTTATAACATATGGACATTAACGGGCCAAATTAGCCTTATTGGACTATTAATCTAACTAATTTGGCTAAACACAAATGGACTTACTCTTTGGCTTAACCCACTTGGGCCCAACATGTAAGTATAGGGCTGATGTTAAAAGAATAAATGGACTAATATAATTTAAAAGGCTTATAATGGGCTTATTGGGCCTTAACATGTAAAGAAGTTAAACTAGTGAAACTAGTATAAATATTTACCAACACTTGACACTATAATGAGTAAATAAAGATGTGCAATCCCACTTGATCATCATCATAGTTATAAAATCATCATATGTATACATAGCTATTGTTTTTATAAAGTCATTGGACAAAAGTCTAAGACGAGTATTATTTGGCTAGGTTTCCGTGATTGAAGCACGTACCGTACATCCAAATCGTCGATAACCCGCCTTTCCCAATCAACGTGAGTTCATAGCCTCGCACTCTTTTAAATGTTTTTATGAAATGTTTTATAAACCCGCGAGGGAAATAACATGTTAGTTTTGATAAAAATAGGACACCAGTTGTCCCGATTGTTTGTTTATTAATTTGGACCCGAATGATTGGATGACCGATGAATGATTATATGAACCGATGTATGAGATAAAAGGAATTATTAAAATTAGGTTATGTCACTAGAAGTCCCAATAGCATGAATTGTGAACTACCGGGATTTGGTAGATGCTTATGCATATAATAGTACTATTTAGGGACGATCACCCCAGTTCGCGCCTTGACGATTGATCCCCGTCGTGCCACATTGATTGGTAAGCGAATTTATGTATGAGAAGATTTCCATAGCGTTATTTTTGTGACGACACGCTAACTTAGATGGGCAATTTGAGTTTCGGGTTAGCTACCCATTGTTTGTTGTAGTAAGGTAACAATGACATGCGGCTTATAATAATCCAAATAACGAAAATACTGCTATACGCATTGAATTACGATATATTGCCTGACTAGCAATACGGGGTCTTATTATTGATATTATGTTCGTGTTTTGGTTTTACATAACCATATTCATATAACGGTTTTTAACTCTATAGAACGTTATAAAACGTATTGTATGATGTTTTTACGACAGTGGTTCGTGTAATGGTTTTGATGGCAGAAGCCTATATTATGATTTTGACAAGGATTTGTATAAAATGTTTTGGCCTATTTTATGGCCTACTACAAGGATTTGTACAAAATGATTTTCGGTAATAAATATATACCGATGATATATTAATGGTTTTTCATTAAACTCTATGATTTCACTCGGCGTTTTCGCTGACCTTTTCTTTTAACATGTTTTATCTCAGGTACTTGAAGGTGATTCTCGGAAGACGACAACAATTTATGGCCGACACTTAAATAATAATTTCCATTCAAATGTTTTGTAAAAATTGTATGAAATACTATGACTTGGGACCTATGTAAATTTGATATTCATGAATGGAAAATGCTTTATTATTAAATGACGCGATTTTAAGCGTTGTCTATGATTTGAATAATGTGCTATCCCGTAACGCCAACGACTCTTCTGCTGAACTAAAGTATGAATATTTGGGGGTGTTACAGTTTGGTACCAGAGCTCTCGTTATAGAAAACGAAAGATTTTTAAAAACCAAGGTTTTGAATAAAACATTTCAAAATATTTTAACTTTAAACATTTTTCTCAAAATGTCTAAAAATCTTTTGACTATAACGGTGCCAAAGAATTCCCGAGTTACTAACAAGGCCAGATTGAGAAGTTTTATTTTAACATATATATATAACTTGGATTATATATATATATATATATATGATGTAATTTGATTACAAGATTGTTTGATGATTATTTTAATACGTATACGAGATATTTATACGACGTAGATTGTCACAAGAAACCCTAACTCCCCTAGCAAATCAATCGAAGCTATTCCTGTAGGAAATCTAGCTATCCCAGATCTAAACCAAGTTGTGGATGTTGATAATCCCAATGAATGGTTGATACTCGTAGAAATGTTGATATTAGTTGATTGTGATCTTGAAGATGAATTGGCGAGATTAAATCTGATATCGATGTCATGACGATATTTCCTTATAGAGTGGAGTTTGACAAAACGTTACCACCTGGAAAGGTGTCATCTGATTCGTTGTCACCCAATTCTTAATTTGAAATCGAAAGGGTGAATGTTGCACTTGAGGCTATCATTGGAACCATTACCCAAAAGCCTCATGCCACTAGTACCTTTCTGAGAAGTCTAATTGATTGTGTGAGTCATTTCATACTAGTTACCCATTTGATAACTATTTTTGTAAGAACTATAGGATTGGAAATTAAGTGTTATTCATATCAAACTTTTATTGCCCTTTTAAGTTTTAAGAATAAGGATGAAAGTATTGGAAAATGAGGTAGGATGTCGCGTTGAGTATAAGTTTATTGAAAACTTGAATGAAGTAAAAATTTAACTTGTATGGAATACAGAAATTGTTAAGAGGAAGTCGTTAAGTTCTGTGATTGAATTATAAGGTTTTAAATGATTATAGGTTCGTGTTAAGGGTTGTTCCTTGACCATTGTCCAATGACGAGAATGTCCAGTGTCCGAGAAATAAATCGAAGAAATCTTCTTCTGAAATTGGGACCGATGGATCTTTCGGGACATGTGGAACACCTAATGACTATTGTAGATTAGTATTCATTGTGGAATCTTTTAAAAATCCCTAACTTAACTGAGACATCAGTTGGTAGGATGAGTTCTTGGAATTGTATGACATAGTGACACGTAATGTGTTACGGTACAATTTTGACTTGTTTGTGATTAATGAAAAGACTACCTTTGATTGCTAAATCCTACATGTATTGATGTTATCTATCTTTTATTGCTTCATCCTAATGTTCGCATTAGTGATGCAACCATTGAACAAGTACTCATCTTGATTTGAGTTACGTTGTGAATTATTCTTTTTGAGTGCCATCAAGGTCATGAACCTCATGATTATTTGGCTAAGCTCATTTCCTATTATATTGTAGTTAGTTCTTGATGAACAACTTCTCATCACTCTTTTGCAGATCACTCACTGATTTTATAAAGTTAAAACAGTATCCCTTGATAAAGATTGAATTTACATCACCGTAAGGATTATTTAAAGTGGGATTTATAAGTAATCATTATTGAAATAAAGCTGTTTATGGATTACCTTGGAAAACTTAATTGTTTCCATAACAAAGAACATCTCTATAAATTCATTTTGATTCTTATTCAAGAATTAAGCATGAAAATATTTTTATTTTAAACATGATTGCAAAGTTTTGACGAACTGAGTATTGCATCGTTAATCCTGAAATTGTAAATAGTTGCGAGCCTACATACAATGTAGAAGGGACCATGTAAGGCTGATTAGTAGTCACCATAAAATTGATTAATAAACACTACATTTTCTTTGAAGATTGTGAAGGATTAAATTTTATGAGATCTGCAAGAAGTGCAAAAATAGGGACATATTGTTAGGAACACCTACATATGTGCCTGTACCATTTATTTTCTAAATCGAATTTACTCATCTGTGGAAATTGTCTTATTTGACAATTGATATCCCGTCCTTGTCCAGTTCTCCCGTGGTGAGATTCTTTGGAAAAGTATCTGATTACCGAGTGTTGATACCCGACTGGATGTATCGACGTTCCTATAATTTATTTTGATTAGATTTCATTTGAATGACCTGGGTAACGATACGAGGAGCTTTCGAATGCGTACTCAAATCATGAAAACATGGGAAATATTCATATTCGTTAATGTTTTCGTCTTTATCTGATTTGAAATTCTCTCGCGTAGATTATGCGGTGACCTTACTTTTTTGATGTTAGTTATGTCTCTAGATATCCTTGAATTGTGAAGGATTACGAGTTATTATTAGTCTTTTGAGAAATTCACATCTTATCAATGGTAATGACACTCGAAAGTTGATAGTGCCAGTAGAATGGATTGATTGACTATGACAAAATTTCATTGTCTTAATTGATGGGAACTCGAGTAGAAATCCCCTAAAAGATAAGATGTTGATTATCAAAAGTGATCTAAATAATTCTTGATGGATGACCATATCTTGCATTTAGACTTGAAATTTTACCATGAATAGTTATGAATTAATCATAGATCTTGTAATCTAGAAGGAACTTAAAGTAAATGTATTAAAAGATGTTTTTGTTATCTGAAACTTTAGGAGGTATTTGCTGGTGAATCACCTAGACTTTCACCATTAAGGCAAGTTGAATTTGGTATTGATTATATTCTCGATGCTGCACCCGTGCCGTGTGCACTATACTTCAGCACCATCTGAATTAAGAGAGTTACCATACAACTGAGAGAGTTGTCGGAGAAAGATTTTATTCTACCAAGCTCGTCATCATGAAGAGCTATGGTGTTACCATTCCTTATATTTATTGATTACCGTGAACTAAGTAAATTGACGATCGAAATCGATATTCACTACCTAAGATAATAGATTTGTTTGATCATTTACATGGTTCTAGCCTATGTTCTAAAGATTTGATCCACGGCATGATTATCATCAACTTCGCGTCCGCAAAGAAGATTATCTATTTCAAACTACATTCAGAACTTGTAATGAACATTATGAGTTTCATGTTATGTCGTTTGGATTGACCAATGCACATGTAGCATCCATAAATTTGATGAATCACGTGTGTAGGCTGTAATTTGATAAATTCATGCTTGTGATCATTAATGACCATTTGTTTGTTTCTGAGAATAAGAAAGAATTAGTAATCATTTATAGACTACCCTGTGTTGGCCGAGTAATGAAAACCTGTACCTTGAGTATTTAACATGTGATTTAAGGCTTAATCCTTTACATTATTTGACCGTGTGATTAATAGATAATGGAATATATTGACTCTTCAAAAATTAGAGCCATTTGAGACTTTGGGTTTTACCAAAAAGAAAGTGCAAAAATGTTTTAATAAATATTTATCAAAGGATTTTTAAGGAATCATTCCCTTATACCCAAATCATTTAACTAAACTCTTGTTTAGGGGTAAATGTTTGTGTATACCTCAAAGACAACCTAAGAGGGATTGGGGAAACCATTTAAACCATGACTTGGAATTTGAAACGACAATTTTTTCTTTTCAACTAAGAAAATTCTGACCAAATTATAAACAAAGAATTTTTCGAACATTTACGAATCTTATTAATTATTTTAGATAAATCAACAAAAACCGTGTTAATTAAATTCAAATTTATTTTGAACATTTTCTATAATTGGACGAACTGAGAAAATAAAAAATTCTACGTTGATGTTTCATAAAAATTAAATATTTATTATTTAATTACTTGTAATAACTATCTACGCTTTAGACGTCGGATTGAGCAAAACTAATAAAAATGATAGTTGAGACGAAACTAAAACTTAAAAAAAATATGAAGAAAGAATTTATGAGTGAATTGTGGTCATGATAATTATTTCATCAGGAAAGGTGAATGTAGATACTGACACATTATAAAGAAGGGATAAAGAACCAATTAAGATGTGTTCCTTAATAATGACTGTGCAAAATAAATTGCCGAGCAATTTAAAAATAGTCGATGCTTATAAAAACGATGATATAGATAATAAAATGGGTTCGTGACTAATGTGAACCATTAGAATTGAGAAGCCGATGGCGTTCAATGTATAAAAGGGCGACTTGTGGTTGCCTATATATGGAGGATTTTGAGATTTAGTTATGTTGGAATCTCATAAGATTAAGTATTCTATTCATGCCATTTCTGATTAAATGTATCTTTATCTGAAGAAGTTTTACTGATGGTAAATTATGAAGGCAGACATCGCCTCATACATTAGTAAACGTCTAACTATTGCAAAGGTCATCATCTGAATTTGATTCGATTTGGGTCATCGTCGACAGACTGACCAAATCTACTAATATCATTCCCGTAAATGATAAATTCTCGATGAAGAAAAACGACTCAGTATTTAAAAGAGTTGTGTAAACATAGTGTGCCGTACCAATCATATCTATCAAGATCCTCGCTTCGCATCGAATTTCTAGAGATTTGCTCAGAAGTCATTGTGAACGAACCTTGATGAGAGTACTGTTTACCACCCCAATCAAAAGGAGGAGGTAAATTAACGATACAAAACACTAGAAGTGTGGTTTTATGTTTGAATAATTGACCTTCGGTAATAAATAGGATAATCGTTTTCCTTTGGAGAGATTATCATTGATAATTATTGTATTAGGATCGAGACCGAATCTTGTTAGGATCTAAATATGAGAGCATCTGTAAGCAGGAGTCGGGATGAAGACACCCAACATATACCCATTGTGAGTTGGACATGTCTTTTAGGTTTAAGGTTGCCTATGATGACAAACCTTGTTGATCCCAAACTTAGATCGATTAGCTTTGTGTATACGAGATTAGATCAAGTATAACACGTAGAGAAACCTTTGTTATATGCTTTGTGAATCTAAGTATTATGCGGAATTTAATACTTAAACAAGAACACAAGATGTAAACAAAACTTTCACTTTGATTATGAATGTCGAACTTGCTTACAATGAAAGATGTTTACGAATGAAAACTTAATGAAAACTTGATATTAAACATTAACCTAAAGGCCTTCTTTTATAGACTAAGAAGCCTTGTACAATAAGCTACGTATCAACTATTCTAGGTAAAGATAAACATAGAAAATACATTGTCGTTTCTATCCTTACTAGAAGTATTCTAGAACATAATAAACATGTAGCTTATATCTTCCATCAGTGCTTGTCTTCAATCTGTCAACGCTTGACTTTAACTTGTCAACGCTTGAGCTGTCAGCGCTCACTTTGTTCTTGTCAACGCTTGAGTTGTTCTTGTCAGCGCTCAAGTGATCTGGCCTTAATTTATTCCCAACAATCCTCCCCTAAACTTGATATCCACTCTTATGATCAAGTTTCTGAATAATCATTAAGAACTTGGAGGAGTCTGACAAACCTTATCATATTGGTAATAAATAAATCTGATCAAATTCTTTGCCACGTCACTTGTATAATCTATCTCCAACTGGGTGTCCTTTATCTTTTCCAAAACAGCCTTGGATATGAAATATTGAGCATCTACAAGTAGATACTCAGCAAACTTTGTAGAACTCAAATGGTATACACCAGCAGCTGAATATAACCTCCATTGAAGACCACTGAGGTCATCTTCAAGATCCTTCCATATTTCAGGATCTTCCTCATTTGTCCCACACATTCTTTTGAATGTGGTCCAAAGTTTTATTCCATTAGCTGAAGTTGGTGCTTCAGCCTCATACTTGGTCTCCAGCAACCTCCAAAGGTCCACCAAGTCTTCTCTATCACAACTTGCAAATAAAGATATGAGAGTGGTAAAAGTGTGTACCTCCTTGCCAAATCTTCCAATCTTCCAGAATCCACATTCATCCTCATCATAACTCACAATTGGATTCCTGGAATCTAATGGTAACACCTGCACCATATCTGAAGCTTCTAATGGGGAGAGCTTGAGGCTCTTTCTAATAACTGCTTCACTTGGATATAGTTGATTCATATCTTTTGGAAACTCAAGTGTAAATCCCTTCTTCACTGGCCTGGGAACTATCATAGCTTTCTTGATTTCCATCTCTTCTGCAAGTTGCTCCTTTCTTTCATCTGAAAGAAGTCTGAAAGTGTTTTCTTCCTGCACTTTCACCCAAATAGGATAAGCCCTATGTTCCAACTCATCAAATGTCAAAGCCTTCAACTTCTGATGTGTCCATCCAACTCCATGACATCTGAGCAACATAAAGTAGAGCTTCCTTCTATCCCTTTTCAACTCAGAGAGAATGTTGCTTGCCTTGTGCTTCAAAATCACCTTACAATCCTTCTGAACTCTAAGAAGAAGCTCCAAACCCCATATTTGATCTGAAATGGTCAAGTCTGGATTATCCATACAGCTTTCTTCCCAAGAATTGTACATCTGAACCACCTCTGGCATGTCAAAGTCAATCTGCAACTTTAAATCTCTCAACTTTTCCCTAGCAAGCTCATCACCATACTCAAGCCTTTCCGGTTCAATAATCATCACACTTGAGTCTGAGCTATCTCCATCACTTTCTTCTTCAGAAGTCACAACAAATGGTGACTTTTCCTTTTCACCTTGTTCCATCATTTGCTCAGCCAATCTTCTATCAAATTCAACTTGGGCTGCATTCTTTGGAACAATTTCTTCTACCAATTTACCCTTACCCTTATCTGATGGTGCAATGGTTGGTAAGGTAGATGGTAATACCTGAGTAGGAACTTCCTTGATGATAGATGATGACTGGAATACATCACGTTCATGTGCAGATCTATCAACGCCCAAATTTCCTCTATCAGCGCCCAAAATACTTCTATCAGCGTCCAAATTTGTCTTGTCAACGCTCAAATATTTTCCCTCAGCGCCTTGTGTAACCTCTCTCAACATAGCTGTAAATGATAAATTTAGATTGGTTGGAGAGATTAAGGACGTATCAAAACCTGTTTGTTCCTTCAAAGTAGTAAGAGCTTCAGCAACATCCATTGATTGACCATCTTGACTGCTCTTATCACTCAGATTTCTTTGATCTTCCTCCCCTTTGGAAGACTCCTCCATACCCCTCCTAGCATGATCACTTTCCAAAACAACAATCCTCTCCCTCAATTCCTTGAGTTCAAGGCCTTGTGAGCTGACAATTTGTACTAAGTCTGCATTTTGCTTTTGCAAGCTAATGCAGACTGCCGTCAATTCCAAAATAGTCATTGGTTCCAGTCTGCCCTCATCTAAAATGGGGATTTGACCTCCCAAGTCAGGTTCATTGGGCATGGATGAGGACTTAATGATGGTGGGACTGCCTTGGCCAGCTTCTAAGCCAGAACCAATAGTCCCAGCCTCATCCAGGTCACCAGCCACACTTGTGGTGGTGCTTCTCTCTGCTTCATGGCTAGGACCACCAGAGGAGAACACTCCAGTAGTCCTTTGGCGTTTGATCAACCTATATTCAGGTGGTGTGGAAGATGGTGTGGAAGAATGGGTAGATGTGGGATGGTTAAGGGGTGTTTGGGATTGTGATGGTTGGGTGTCAGCGTTGGAAATAGGCACATCAACGCCAACATTTGATGTGTCAGCGTCAAAGGGTTCTTGGTCTATTTGCATTTGTTCAGGTGAGGGTAAAGGTTCAGGGATAGGTTCAAGTTGTGGGTGAGGGTCAATTTGAGGTTGGGGGTCTGGTTGGGGTTGTGATGCTGCAATAACAGCAAGCATGGCTGGGGTTAAAGGTAAGTCTCTATGAGGTGGTGAATCCATCTTTGCAAAAATAGCTTTCTTTTGTTCAGGGATTTTATAAAAATCATTGTGATCCCTTGAACAATATCTTTGATCATCAAAAATCATTTGCAGAAAACGGGGATAAGCCAAATTCATTTTTGTCCCCTTGTTTTTACACATTCCTTCAAAAATCATTTTAGAATAGTTATATTTTTGCCCTGTTGCAATGCACACAATAGCACTAGCAATAGATCTGTTAATCTCATTATGTGCAGTACATTTGGGACTCAAACATTGAAGGAGGATGTGAATGAGGTACTTCCAGGCTGGGGGAAATTCCTGCTTATGGTACTTATTAAGAGTACCTTCATCAGGAACTGGATATCCCAAAGCCCTAAGCCCTTGTTCTATTTCATTTATGGGAAGGATGGTTATACCATCAGCATCATCAAGATGCAAGGCCTGGCGTACCAAGGCCTCAGTAACCACCCAAGATCTCCCATGAACAATAGAAGTTAATGTGGTCACTCCATCAACTGTTGAGGAACTAACAGTGTTCCAAAACTGTTTAATGTGTGTGACTGGAATGAGTGGTGCATGAGAAAGAGCATACCTTAAGGGGGATGCGTTCAAATATGCCACCATTCGTGTGTATTGAGGAAACAAATCATTATCAGCAACAAGATAAGCAATCATGTTGTGTTGAGACTTGAACCCCAAATCCAATTCTGCTGAGTTAAATCTTGGTGCCATTGATGAAAGCTGTTAATTTGAAGTGTAGAAGATGAAGGTTGATAAGAGAAAAGTGTTAGACAAGAATTATAGATACCCTGTTTAAAAATAGGAGCCAAATTTATAGGAGATAAAGAATGCATGTGATTGGCCCAAAAATAGGCAAAGATTTTCAAAAACTAATCATGAAAATATTGAAAAAGTTATAAGTTATCTCATGCATTTAATGAAAGTAACAACTCCTAAAATTACGGCTTGAAAATATGTCAAAAAGTAACAACTGGGTAGGTCCCATTGAGTGTCAACGGTCAAATATAACCTATCAACGCCCAACGGCTATAATCTTGTCAACGTTCGCCTAAAGCCATGTCAGCGTCCAATTTGGTCACAACAACGCTTGGAAAAATCTTGTCAGCGTCCAAAAATAAAATTGTTTTAAAAAGTGAAAAATGACCTTAACAAGTAATTTATCCTAGAGAAAATAACCAAAAGCTGATAATTATTATAGGGCGGCAAGCACTGTCCAGTTATGCACACTTGCATAAGCAAGATAGACATAACAGTCCTCTAGTGTCCCTTGCTAACCAAAATTCTTAACAACCAAGTTACCTTATAAAATCCTTGTTACTCCCAGGTAAATCCCATATCAAAATCATTCCCAAGTCTCCCAACAGACCACAACCAATTCTAGGCCAAAAATGTCTTGGCAGCATGCAAAGTTGATATACTATGCATGCTACAGTGCCTCATGGTTTAGTAAAACTAACCCATACTCACCTGTGGACACAATCTAGAATTGTGATAAGAGTATCATATGGATACCCAAAAATCCTAAAGGTTCCTAAAACCTCCCCTTAAACTATGATACAAAAAGTTTGCTAAAATCATGCATGAACATAAAAAATTTATGTCAAGATAGGAATGAAACATTCCAACCATCATCCATAAATAAAAACTTGTCCAAATGCTTCTCCTTTGATCCATAAGCAACTCTGTATCCAATGGTATACTGCTAACACCATCTGCACATTTAGATTGAAAACCACAAAACTAACATTGTTGCTGACAACGCCCCGATAACACACAACAACGTTGAAGGAAGCTTTGTCAGCGTTAGACAATTATATTGCTGACAACGTTGCAAAAACACTTATCAGTGTTCAAACAACCTTTGTCAGTGTTAGAAAAATATAGTGGAAAATCTAAATCTCAATAAGACCAATAATAATAATGCATCATCCTGTACATACTTTTACAAAAATAATCCAAAACACATATTAAGTGAGATTAACCATTCCAATACTTGTTACCAAGTATTGAAATCTTCCAGTATCAAAAGGTTTAGTTAATAAATCTGACACATTTTCCTCAGTGTCAACCCTATCTGGTTGTATTAAACCTTTCTCAAAGCAATCTCTTATAAAATGGTGTCTAATTTCTATGTGTTTAGTTTTAGAATGATGTACAGGATTCTTAATGATGCATAAAGTACTATTATTGTCAACAAATATCTTAGTATGCATGAAATTATATCCATAATCCAACAGCTGGTTCTGAATCCACAACACTTGACCACAACATGCTGCTGCAGCCACATACTCTGCTTCAGTTGTAGAGTTAGCCACCACTGTTTGTTTCTTGCATTGCCAAGATATTAATCTGCTCCCAAGAAACTGACATCCACCAGTTGTGGATTTCCTATCAAACTTGTCACCTCCATAATCACTATCTGAATATGCAATCAGCTCCAATGGTGAATCCTTTGGGTACCACAAACCAAGATTAGGGAAACATCTTAGGTACCTAAAGATCCTCTTCACAGCATAAAGGTGACATTCTTTGGGAGTCACTTGATGACATGCACAAGCACATACAGCAAACATGATATCAGGTCTGGAAGCAGTAAGATACATCAATGATCCAATCATGGATCTATAATGCCTGACATCAACATCTTTCCCATCTCCAATCTTTCCCCAAGGGTGTTCTCTATCCATAGGAGTAGAAGCCCTCTTTTCATGTGGAGAAAAGCCAAACTTCTTCAAGATTTCAGCAACATATTTGTCCTGGGAGATGAAGATACCATCTTCTTTCTGCTGAACTTTTAAACCAAGAAAGAAGTTCATCTCCCCCATAGCACTCATCTTGAATTTGTCTGTCATAAGCTTGGAGAAATCCTCACTCATCTTTGGATCAGTAGACCCAAAAATGATATCATCAACATAGACCTGCACAAGCAACACATCTTTGCCTTTCTTCTTTGTAAATAGTGTCTGATCTATGGTGCCCCTCTTGAATCCATTGTCCACCAAATATGTAGACAAAGTACCATACCATGCTCTAGGGGCTTGATGAAGGCCATACATTGCCTTTTTGACTCTATACACTTTATCTGGATGCTCTGGATCCTCAAAACCAGGAGGTTGCATGACATAAACTTCCTCAACAATGGTGTCATACAAGAATGCACTCTTCACATCCATTTGATAGACTGTGAAGCCCATGCAAGATGCATAGGCTAGAAAAATCCTAATAGCTTCAATCCTTGCAACTGGTGCAAAGACTTCTTCATAATCTATCCCCTCCTCTTGTGTATAACCTTGAGCCACTAACCTTGCCTTGTTTCTGACCACAATACCTCTTTCATCTCTTTTGTTCCTGAGAACCCATCTTGTCCCTATAGGTCTGACATATCTGGGACAATCAACCAGCTCCCAAACATCCTGAATAACAAATTGGTGAAGCTCATCCTGCATTGCTTCCACCCAACTTGGTTCTTTGAGAGCATAAAATATCTTCTTGGGTTCTTCTTGTGACAGAAAACATGCAAACAAACATGCTTGCACAAGAGGGGTATCAACCTTCTTGTGTATATTGGCAATAAATCCACCAAGACCTTGATGGGATCTTCTTGTCTGAATTGGAGTCATAACATCACCAATGATCTGAGATGGGGGGTGATTCCTCATTGTAGAAGTGAGAACCCCTCCATCAAAAAGTCTGGTGTCCTCAACCTCATGCTCCATATTGCTAATGTCTTCTTCATCAGACTCTCTTTGATCAACAGGAATCTCTTCATAAACTCTGGAAGGTCCTCCTTGTTCAAAAGTGGAAGAGAAAAGATGTGCAAAGGTGTTGTCAACGTCTGAACCTTGTTTGTCAGCGCTTGGGCTAACAACGCTTGAACTGTTGTTGTCAACGTCTGAGCCATCAACGTCTGAATTGGTCTTGTCAGCGCTAGATTTGCCTTTGTCAGCGCCTGAAGAACCATGCATGTTTGTATTTGGTGGTATTTGGAAACCACCATTATCTTGTCCAGCAGCAGCAGCAGCAAAAGCATCTGTCCAAATGGGAATTGTGACATATTCAAATGTAGGAGATGCCTTTTCTGCTTATGATCCAACCCTCTCATTAACCTGTGTACCTGAAACATCAACAATTTGTTCTTCCACAACATTTGAAGTTACCTTCACAATGTCTGGATTAGTGACAGGCATATAATTTAAAGTTCTAGATAAGGGTTCCAAATCAAACAACCAATTAGGACCACTTTCAGGATCACTAGGTTTATTCTCTAAGAACCTAACATGTACTCTTTCAACAATACGTTTGTCCTCCTTAAGATAAACCCTATAACCCTTGCTCTGCACTGAATACCCCATGAAGTAACCTTCATCACCTTTTGCACTAAATTTTCCTAAGGTATCACTAGTGTCTAAGACTACTACATGACATCCAAAAGGTCTGAGAAAACCAATATTAGGTTTTCTTCCCCAAAGTAACTCATAAGGTGTCTTGTTCTGAATTTTGTTAACCAATGCTCTATTTTGCACATAGCATGCTGTATTAACAGCTTCAGCCCAAAAGGCTATGGGAAAGTGAGCATCAGCCAACATTGTTCTGGCTGCTTCAATTAGGGTTCGATTTTTCTTTTCAGCAACCCCATTTTGTTGTGGGGTTCTAGAAATACTAAACTGCCTAGTAATTCCCTTCCTGGCACAAAAATCATCTAGCTTCTTGTTCCTAAATTCTCCACCATTATCACTCCTAAGCATCTTAACCTCATTGCCAGACCTTTTCTCAATTTGAGTGATAAATTCAATAAGAACATCAGCTGTGTCACTCTTCATAGCTAGAAAGAATGTCCAAGTAAACCTAGAAAAGTCATCAGTGACAACAAAACAATATGACTTGCCATTCAAACTTTCTATATTAGTTGGACCAAAGAGGTCCATGTGAAGCATATGAAGAGGTCTGGAACTAGTATGCACCTGCTTGGACTTGAATGAGACCTTGTGCTGCTTGCCTTTAAGACATGCAACACAAGAGTGGTCATTGTGGAAGGCCTTCTTAGGCAAACCATCAACTAAACCAAGCCTCACAAGTCTATTTATATTTTTAAAATTTATGTGCCCTAGTCTCCTGTGCCACAAATTACTTTCATCTACTGAGGCCTTAGCATAAAAACAAGACATATTTGCATTCACTTTAATCCCATTTAAATTCACATTATATATGTCCTTATGCCTAGGTGTTCTATACTCAATATACTTCTCATCAGGGATCTTAAAATCCTTGCTTAACACCAAACACTCAGTATCAGTGAAAAGAACCTTATTTTTGTTATCACACACTTGTGATACACTAAACAGATTATAATCCAGTTCTTTTACAAGGAAGACGTTCTCAAAACGTAGATTATTGGTGAGAAGGGTTCCTTTGCCTGTGATGGTGCCGTGGCCCCCTCCAAAGTATACCTTATCACCATCTTGAATAGGAGTGAAGTTCGTCAGATAGTCTTCCTTTCCTGTCATGTGCCTTGAGCATCCACTATCCCAATATCCATAATCATTGATCTGTCTCTGAATGCCCTGCACATAAGGAAAACAAATTAGTTTTCTTTGGGAACCCAAGTCTCAGAAGACTTGGATTCAACTAGTTGTTCAATAAGAACAGAATTAGTTCTCACAACAACCCCATTCTCATCCTTTTTAGGATGAAAAACCCAGTTAACCCCAATTGGTTTTGTAATGACCTTTGAAATGTAATTAAATCTATTGCAAGTCATTGAAATTCCATTATTATTAGGGTTTTGATATTTCTTGGGTCTCCATGTTAATCTTGAAGAAGCTTTAGACCCCTTACCTTGTGGCTGCAAATACTTAGGTCTGGTCACGTTTCTGTCAGCGTTGGATTTTGTCCTGTCAACGCTGAAATTACCCTTGTCAGCGTTGAACCTAGGGTTTGCTACAGGAACCCATTGCCTATTTGACCAGGTGTTTGTCTTTTGAAAAGGTCTTTGTCCATGAGTGTTAGACCTTCTAGAAAAGAATGGGGCAGGTCTAATCACTTGTGGACTTTGTTGCACACAAGGTCTAGGTCTGACAACGTTTGACTTCCTAACAACGTTGACTTTCTTTCTATCAGCGCTGAAATTGTTCCTATCAGCGCTGGCTTTGGGAGTGTTGACACACTTGTATGCCAAATGTGAAAAGCTTCCACAAGTATAACAGGCTTTCTTAGACACACTCTTAGGTCTAGAAGCGAAGAAACCTGTTCCATAATTGTTAACTTGGCTCTTGGGTGACCTATTATTTCTATACATCTCTGCATATTTAATGGTAGGTCTTCTAACAGTGTTTGAGCCTAGGTCAACAGTTTTACCAGTAACTGGGTGAGTAACCTTAATGGGTGGTGATTCATTGGGACTTTCACATAGCAATCCTCCCTTAACAAATAAAGTAGGGTTAGCTTTCTTCCACTCATTTAGGTCAGTCAGTTTTTGTTGATACTCTTCTACTGGAGTGACAACTCTTGGTGGAGGAATGAATTCCTCTTCTTGGCATTCTGGTATACCAGTCCAAGATAAATCCTTTCTAAGGACACCATAGAAGTCACCAGCTGGTGGTGGAACCAGAGAGTAATCATTCATCCTAATCCCAGTCATGTCCTTAGGATCCCTTTGTTTAGCTACACAGTCTCCTAGGGCTTGGGTGGCTTTATCAAATCTTTGAATCTTGAGGTCAACATTATCTTTATTCTTAATGGCCTCATCTAACTTAGCCTGAAGGTCTCTATTGACCTTTGTCATGATATTTCTAATATCCATACTACTCTCTAGCTCATGTTTTAAGATATTTATCTTATCTTTTAAATCAAATTCCATTTTCTTATATTCAGAAACGGTTTTCTCAGTTTCAGTAAGAGCTAGTTGGTAATTGGATAATTTACACCTTTCAGTGCTCATATCATCTTTTAGTTTTAACACCTCTTTGTTAAGTCTATCAGTGTTTAACCTACAACCTTTGCTACAAAAAGCATCATCATATACCTCATTATCAGATGAAGAGGAGGAGTGTGCCATGAGAGCATATTCAACATGCTCTTCTTCTTCAATATCAGCAATCAAAGCTTTGTCCTCTTCAGCATCCTTAGCCAGATAGCTCCAATCCCATCCAGTACCGTCAATTCCTTGAACTGCAACCATGGCTTTGGAGTCTTGAGCCTTAACAACCTGACTTGAGGGTTTACCAGCATCAGATCTTCTAGGAGATCTGCATTCCCTCATGAAGTGCCCCATGCGATGACAGTTGTAGCACTCAACTTTGGATTTATCAAATCCAGCAGTGTCTTTAGCATTGAAGGTCATCTTCTTTTTGAACCTTCTATTCCACCTATTTGCTCTTATACTAGCAAGAGCCATGTTCCACTTGATGTCCATCTCTTCCAAGTGTTCATCACTTATCTGCTCAAGGTCCTCATATGTAATCACTGAACCATTGGGCAAAGAAGCAATGTAAGCACACACAGTATCCAAATCCAAACCAGCAGGTTTAACTCTTGGGCAGTCATTCATGAATGTGTCAGCGTCTGAAAAGGAGACGTTGACAGGACTTGTTCCAGCGCTGACAAACGATGATCCAGTAACTGGATGCATAAAAGAGTCCTTCTGATTGAATTGACCTTCACTATGAGAGAAGAAGGCCATGTTGCTGGTGCTAGCTTTGCTTCCATGTGCTGAAAGAGTTTCATCTTCCAACAGTCTTAGTTTGTTGTAGATGTCATCAAACGAGGAGCTCTTGTAAGTATTATTGGCAAGAATAGATCTTGCCTCAATCTTCCATGCCTCACCAAGACTTTTCAGAAAGGTAGCATTGGTGTCAACATCACCAACTTGTGTCCCCATGAAGGATAACTTGCTTGTGATGTCAAGCAATCTGCTTCTCACACTACTCAGTTTCTCATTGGGCTGAGCTTTGAAGACAGCATAATCATGCAGAAGTTGCTTTTTCTTTTCTTCCTTAGTGTGTGCATTACCACCATATGCAACTTCAATTGCTTCCCAAAGATCCTTAGCAGATTCATAGCCTCTATATTTGTGCTGATTTTCTTGTCCCAAAGAGACTTTCAGAATATTTAGGGCTTTCATGTCAACCCTTTTCTTTGCAATATCTTCAGCACCTATAGCTCTACCATCTCCAGGTTTTTCTTTCTTATCTTCATCAGGACATCCCTCAACAGTTGATCTTGCTGTAATGGCATCCTGAATCTTTTAAGCCTTATTAAATGAGTTTCCATATTCAATAATCTCCCAGAGTGTGTAATCAAAGATCCCCAGATATTGTTCAAAGTTGAACTTCCATAAGTCAAAGTTGGTTGCATCAAGCATGGGAATCTTGATGTTTGGTAAGGGTGAGGAGGAGGAGGTTATTGCTTCAGACATGATGTTTTTAGGGTTTTGAGAAAATTAGGGTTTTGGTGTTCGTATATCGTTCTGGTGTTCTTCAAAGATCAAAAGTTCCTCAACAAGCTCTGATACCACTTGTTGATCCCAAACTTAGATCGATTAGCTTTGTGTATACGAGATTAGATCAAGTATAACACGTAGAGAAACCTTTGTTATATGCTTTGTGAATCTAAGTATTATGCGGAATTTAATACTTAAACAAGAACACAAGATGTAAACAAAACTTTCACTTTGATTATGAATGTCGAACTTGCTTACAATGAAAGATGTTTACGAATGAAAACTTAATGAAAACTTGATATTAAACATTAACCTAAAGGCCTTCTTTTATAGACTAAGAAGCCTTGTACAATAAGCTACGTATCAACTATTCTAGGTAAAGATAAACATAGAAAATACATTGTCATTTCTATCCTTACTAGAAGTATTCTAGAACATAATAAACATGTAGCTTATATCTTCCATCAGTGCTTATCTTCAATCTGTCAACGCTTGACTTTAACTTGTCAACGCTTGAGCTGTCAGCGCTCACTTTGTTCTTGTCAACGCTTGAGTTGTCCTTGTCAGCGCTCAAGTGATCTGGCCTTAATTTATTCCCAACAAACCTAACCTTACAAGATACCGACCCGTAAAACCTGAAATGATTGTTGAAATTAGGATCTGTTTATTGACTGCCTGTAGTGGACAGGAGGTTATGTGAATATGAAATGTAGATCTTGAAGTGCAAGATGGGTAGCGAAGTTATGCCAAATATTTTCACCTTGGAAAAAAATGAATTGATGATCTAAAAGATCATGGGAAATAAGTCTCCGTTGTATGGGACCATTGAGATAATGTAAAAGTTGGTTTGAAAGGCATATAAGCTGGATCTACCCTAGGACTTCAAGGGCTGCGTGAATTATGTTTCGTATATCAAACTTGATGAAATGTCTATCAAGTGAAAAACTTATTGTTTCTTAGTAAAGTTTAGATCGGCGAAAAGTTGCATTCATCAAAAACTCGTGACCATCATGGATAGCGAAAGTAAGTCAACATTAAGCCTGATCGTATTCTCGTAGTTATGTTTGATGAAACTCACGTATTGTAATCAATTACACTTGTGAGAAAGGATCGGATGTGGAGGAAATACCCACATGGCTTTAACTCTATAAGAAGCGAGTAGTAAGATAAATCGATCTTTGAGGACAAAGATCCTGTTTAGGGGTAAATGCGGTGACAATCCGTCAATTTATGGTCGATATTTTATTCTCAAGTATTATTTAAAAACATTATTTTAATGTTATATCATGAACTCACTCATTTATGAGAAGAAATTTGGGTTTACGTCTTGAAGTAGCATCGACTACGTTTAAACCGGAGGATTCTACGTTACGTGCTTACGTTTACATACAACATTTTTGGTGAAAGTCCGACCTTTCAGGAAATAAATTTATTCTTGAATATTATTTCGGAATTTTATTTTGTGTTGGTTTATAAACCCACAAATTTACGAGAAGAAATTTGGACTTACGTGAATAATTTAACGTCCTTTACGAATAAACCGGAAACCCTAGGTTTACGTATTTACGTTTTTGAGCTCCGTTTTTGATGACACAATTTTTATTAGATTCGTTTTGTGCCGTTGATTCAAAATTTATAAAACCGTTTTTCGTAAAACGACCCGAGGGCACGTAAATCGAGGAAACTAGAATCGAGGAGTCCATAAATTAGTGGGATGAGACAAAACAAGTTTTGCCTCACCTCACACATGGGACGGCTAAACAAGCTCCACCACACACCCTTAGGTGTCAACTTGTGTTAAACAAGCGTTACACTTGTCTAGTTAACTTTGCAAGTTAACTTAGACTATCAAAACCATTTACACAAACCACTTTCTCACTTCCAACACATGCAAACCACCACAAATTCTCTCACCCCTCTCTCCTTTGCCGTCCAAACTCAAGACCAAAACCCCCTATTTGATCAATTTTAACCATAAAATCTTGTGTTATACACATATATGATGAAGAACTCTTGAAGCTTTGTTGATTGGTGGTCATTTTAACATCCAAGGAGGTGATTTGCTTGTGTCATAGGGCATATTTTCCACAAGGAGTTCATGAAGATAGGTGATCTTGAAGTTGATAATGGTGTACCACAAGTTTTGCCAACAAAAGTCAAGATTTATCTTAACTTTCATAATCTTGGTGGTAACAAGATCATCCTTCCCATTTCCTTGTTATTTTTGAAAATGTAAATTGTATTTTATTTCTTGATGTATATGTATATGATGATATATGATGATCAAAATATTATGTGGGGATTTGGTGTTGAAAGATTTGATTAAAAAGATTAAAATCTACTTGAAAGGATGTTAAAATCATGGCTTGTAGGCTGTATAAAACAGTAAAGAGTTAGATGATAACTTGTTAAAAAGACTTGGTAAATTTAATATACAGTAAGGTATGTGTCTTGTACATATGTGAGAGTTGGCCACTCAATGGAATCTTTATAATGAGTGAGATATGATCAAAACAATATTGGAGTATAAATCTGCATAGACTGTTTTGGACGAATTTATTAAAATACTTAGAGGCTGATTCATCAGTAACTATAGAGAGTTAAATGAAGCACATATCATATAGTTTCTGCTATAAAAATTTGGGGTTCTATCTCCTAATAGAACTCTAGATATGGATGTTTTAGTGGACTGAATATTTAGGATCAGATTTTGTAAAATAAAAAGTATATAATATAAGCACTCAAATTATGTACTTATAAAATATACATATATAAAACTCACTAGTTATTAATAATAATTATAAATGAGAGTTATATATTATGATATTAAAATGAGACATTTTATATAATTTACAAGTACAAACATTTTACGAGTTATAAACACTATATACATAAGTTTTACGTCTTTTCGGCTAAAAACCGAAAGATTAACGTTTTTGTCAAATAAAACTTAGACGGTCGGACCCGTCTAATGTAAACTTTTTATAAACTCACATGCTGATGTATAAACTTATATAACAAGTAAAAACCGATAAAACCCGAGCTTTATAACATATGGACATTAACGGGCCAAATTGGCCTTATTGGACTATTAATCCAACTAATTTGGCTAAACACTAATGGACTTGCTCTTTGGGCTTAACCCACTTGGGCCCAAAATGTATGTATAGGGCTGATGTTAAAAGAATAAATGGACTAATATAATGTAATGGGCTTATAATGGGCTTATTGGGCCTTAACATGTAAAGAAGTTAAACTAGTGAAACTAGTATAAATATTTACCAATACTTGACACTATAATGAGTAAATAAAGATGTGCAATCCCACTTGATCATCATCATATTTATAAAATCATCATATGTATACATAGCTATTGTTTTTATAAAGTCATTGGACAAAAGTCTAAGACGAGTATTATTTGTCTAGGTTTCCGTGATTGAAGAACGTACCGTACATCCAAATCGCCGATAACCCGCCTTTCCCAATCAACGTGAGTTCATAGCCTCGCACTCTTTTAAATGTTTTTATGAAATGTTTTATAAACCCGCAAGGGAGATAACATGTTAGTTTTGATAAAAATAGGACACCAGTTGCCCGATTGTTTGTTTATTGATTTGGACCCGAATGATTGTATGACCCGATGAATGATTATATGACCTGATGTATGAGATAAAATGGATTATTAAAGTTAAGTTATGTCACTAGAAGTCCCATTAGCATGAATTGTGAACTACCAGGATTTGGTAGACGCTTATGCATATAATAGTACTATTTGGGGATGATCACCCCAGTTCACGCCTTGACGGTTGATCCCCGTCGTGCCACATTGATTAGTAAGCGAATTTATGTATGAGAAGATTTCCATAGCGTGATTTTTGTGACGACACACTAACTTAGATGGGCAATTTGAGTTTCGGGTTAGCTACCCGTTGTTTTTTGTAGTAAGGTAACAATGTCATGCGGCTTATAATAATCCAAATAACGAAAATACTGCTATACGCATTGAATTACGATATATTGCCTGACTAGCAATACGGGGTCTTATTATTAATATTATGTTCGTGTTTTGGTTTTATATAACCATATTCATATAACGGTTTTTATTTAACTCTATAGAACGTTATAAAACGTATTGTATGATGTTTTTACGACATTTGTTCGTATAATGGTTTTGAAGGCAGAAGCCTATATTATGATTTTGACAAGGATTTGTGTAAAATGTTTTGGCCTATTTTATGGCCTACTACAAGGATTTGTACAAAATGATTTTCGGTAATAAATATATACTGATGATATATTAATAGATTTTCATTAAACTCTTAATTCACTCGGCGTTTTCGCTGACCTTTTCTTTTAACATGTTTTATCTCAGGTACTTGAAGGTAATTCTCGGGAAGACGACAAGAATTTATGGCCCGCACTTAAATAATAATTTCCATTCAAATGTTTTGTAAAAATTGTATGAAATACTATGACTTGGGAGCTATGTAAATTTGATATTCATGAATGGAAAATGCTTTATTATTAAACGACGCGATTTTTAAGCGTTGTCTATGATTTGAGTAATGTGCTATCCCATAACACCAACGACTCTTCCGCTGAACTAACGTATGAATATTTGGGGGTGTTACAAAACCCATCACTAAACTAGTCCATATCGTGTGACCCCATAATCACCCAACATGAGTATAACCCAAAACATATAACACACTAAAAAATAGCCATATCGTAGACAGCCATTACATAAACCCATATATTATTCATATACCCAAAATACACTACTCATCATATACAAGCATGTACTAACCCTCTTTCATGCAATCACACTCAGGAACCCATTAATGTTTTAGTACTTGTATAACTATGTTGGCCACCATACTTATACACTTACCCTTCCCCCAATGAACTCCCTCCTATGATGACACTTATAAGAATCAATACAACATATAACACATAAATCCATCTACTCACATAAGCTCATAACCACATAAACAATAAGGTCCAAAACTCCATCTATTAAAATAATATAGTCAAACTCTTGGAATACATAAATACACTGTCTAGCTAAAACAACATAGACAAACTCCAACACAACATCATAATCAGTTATAAGTCATGTCGCCCATAAGAGTGGAAACAACTTAAAATCCTTCCTTTCTACATACTCCTAGTAACTCGAATCACCACATGATTCTTAGGGAACATGATTTAAACATCAAAAGAAAAATACTATACATTAGGTAGACCAAATAACGTATTATGGTGAAAGTAATTTATATATCAAAAGCAACACAAAAATTAACATGTGACTAAGTATGGGCAACTACAGCTTAACTCATACTAGTCAAAATTCACAAAAAAAATAAAATTTAGGAAAATACAATCAAGACCATACACGTAATCCTATGACGCCTATATGCAGGGATCCTTAAGCTATAGACTAGGCTAGGCAACCTAATTCTCTATAACCATTGTCTCTGTTACCATTCTGTCATACGCCACCATGGCGGAATATGGGGCACGGCGTATGGAAATCATCACAACAATAGCGTGTCTATAGAGATAACTAAATGAAATGGAAATATCATAAATGGTGACATAATGTCATGAAGATATCACAAACAATGCAGTCGTCTAGGTAAGTAGGTAACAGTTCTACCTCTTACCAAAGACATACAATTAACAAATAACAAACATATAGGTTTCTAAAAAGTATCACTTATTCAAACATAAGTAAAGACTAAGAGGAAGGGGGTTCCTCCATTGCAATCCTAAGCCTCCCAGCTAGCCACTCCTATTCTTACGCTTAACCACATTCTCACCTGAAAGAGACACTAAAACACGTCAACATAAAGTTGGTGAGAGTCATAGGTTTAGACTCCAACTCTAAATCAATTATAAGCTGTGAATAACAACCATTAATAAAAGAACATATGGACAATGTGCTACAATTATGTGTTAACAACTAGCATTCAAGATTAACCAATCACCACAAATCCAAGGCTCCAAGCCTTACCAATAACAATAATTCCAAGGCTCCAAGCCTTACCAATCACCATGGTCCCATAGGCGCCCATACACTTATGAACCAATCCCAAGGCCCCGCCTTGTCAACATCCCCTTGGTACCAAGTCAAACCACAATAACTGAGACGGTACATGTCCCTCGATCCAAATCTTAAACACAATCAAGAATCACATAGTAGTTAATCACATAAGTGCACACACAAGTCCATCACAAACCACAAAAACATTCACAACATTAGTTACAAAACCATACAGTGTCTCTTCCATCCCATCTGGAAGTCAAATCATAAAAAGACATGGGACTATGAAACTCACCTAAACAAGCTTCTCCAAATATTCGCGCTCTAGCGAATATCTAAACACACAAACATATACAATCAAGACATGAACTACATACCAAAATGACTCATCAATCTATATGGATATATAACCTTATCCTACCACATAACCCCATTTATATGCCATATGCATATCATTACATCCCTCTATAAAGCCCTTAACTTAGTTTAGTTCATAACTCGCCCCGTTAACATTTAACCCAAAACAGTCTCGTTTTTCATACTTCAAACTATGGGTCGAACACTCCCTTAACCAAAATAACATGCCCTGTAAAAGAAACCTTATACCCTTACATGTGTTAGCTAACTCTACCATTTGGACGCAACATTATAGCTACTGTTAAGGCCTCCATATATATATATATATATATATATATATATATATATATATATATATATATACTTTTACCTATCCAGGATTTACTGATTTTGAACATACGAAAAGTTTGTTATGATCAGAGGGTCTTACCCTAACCCATTTTTTTATCCCTCCTCCAGATATTTTATTTAATATATAATCTAAGTCTCATGTTCGTTTGAAGGTCCAATTATACTCCTAAGTACCCTAACCATCTTAAAACATTAATTTGAACCCGACTGATTTCAAAACTGCGTTGACCTTTGACTGTTGTAACCTATTTTTGACCCACTTTCTGACCTCCAATTTAGTTCTCGTTATTTCATTTGAAATCCAACTCAATTACCTTTCCAGGGGTACTTGTATTGTAAAATAAGGGTTTGTAGAACTCTAGATATGATCAAAACAAGTGACTTAAAATTCTGCCCAGTTTTTAAAAACAAATTTAACACAATTAGCTTAATTAATTATCATCACCATGTATAATTATTATCTCTAATTAATATAATCATGTTTATACCATTATAATAAATAATTCATAATTAACCTAACCATATATCCATCATGTATTGATAAAGAACGAGTTAAAAATAATTTAATCGAAAAGAGAACCATAGGTTTTACCTTAGAATTTTAGAAGACAAGAAAATTATGAATAACCCTAAAAATCTCCATTGATGCCGACTAAACCTTGATCTCCAGAGATTTTGTGAGTGTTTTGATTAATAAAAAGACTTTATATACTTTCCTAACAAGTCCTTGGCCCATGTACAAAAGCCCGGTTCCCTTTTTTCCCTTTTGTTTTCTTCCTGCTTTAACAAACCGACTATACCCATATATTTTTTTATATTTTTTTCTTTTTATTACTTATTAATATATTGTTAATAATAACTTAAGTTAACTTAATTTATTTCAGCTCCTATAGCCTCCAAAACCTCAAAACCGTAAAACTAGTCAATTTATGCGTATACCGTAAAAGACGTAAAAATATACAGTTTTATAAAAACTCTTGAAATATGAAATAAACTATATAACTAAGTCCCAAATGACTTAAAACCATCCTGAAAAATATTCATGTGACTAATTACCTTATCTGAGACCTCAAAATGTTAAACCTTAAATCGTAAAAGTACGATTTACTATAATACATATACGTACACATAAAACCACTAAACAACACCATCTCATTTCATAGTCACTACATTGTGAGCTCATGAACATGAAATAATCACATATCGTTTCACTCACAAGGTACCCCGTACCCGAAAGGATATCCAAACCACAATCTATACACACCAATTAGCACATAAACACGTAAAGACACGTAACTTGCACAAAATAAAATTAAGTGACGAACCTCAAAACCGAGGTTGTCACACCAGCAGAACTGGAGATTCTGGCAAAGAAGCCTGCTTGATTCATCTATCAAACATCTACATGTAAAGATTAATGAAAAAGCAAAATACAAACTTAAAACTCTTTGAATATCTAAAAATATTCTTCTCGACATGTCTTTCAGTATCGATAATATGGACGTACCTAGAAATGTCGCTCAATAACGACATAGGTGTGTACATAAAGCTCGAATGAAATATGTAAATATTTTTCAAAACATGTCATTTCTACTTTTAATAAAGGAAAATGTCTATTTGGACAATTTTCCAAACAACGGGTAGAGAAATTTCTCTTGGGTTGAGCTTGTCACAAAACATTCAACATTTTGAGCTAAACACAATGGCTTGTAATCACCTTCAAATTGCAACCCGAATCAATATTCACGGGGGAGTGTACGCTTTAGTGCGCTTACCCTCAGCAAAAGAAGAGAAATCTTCTTACACTTGAGTGGATTCGTCAAGACATTCAAAGTTTATGAACTCATGTTTATGCTTTAGAAAAACCACTTCGACAAAAAGAATGGATTTTTCAAAAAGCGTTGAACATAATTTTTTCAAGAGTTTTTCAATGATTTTTCAAAATCTTTCAAAAATTGTGTGTTCAACAACTCCTATCCTCAAAAGTTTAATGTGGATCATATCTTAGTAATGACAATTCAATTGGATCAATTTTTGAGGGGGAGCTTTCCAAATTCATGCTAAGTTTGATACATTTTTCTCCCGAAAGTTTTTCAAGACTATTTTTCACAATATATTTTAATCAAATTTGGTATCTCTAATATCAAACGATTTTATATATTAGAGATAGGGGGAGAAAATTTGATTAAAATGTGATCTAAAGACTCAAGTACTTATGGTTACGATCAAATACCCGCAACATCTTTAATTCACGACGTTATTGGCGCTAAAAGGGTGGTTAGGTTTAAGTCCTATGATCCAACCAGAACCGGAGGGATCTTCCCAGGGACAATCCAATAGATTATTAGAAGTCCTTAGGAAAGATGGAGTAGAATATGAACGTAGCTGAATACCGACTAAGTACTGACGCTAGCACTGGAACAATCACAACAAGGTGCTAGTAATGATGTCTTGGTAAGCATTGAAGGGGTTGAAGAATGAAAAAAATGTAAGGATAAAGGGTGTAAAGAAATTATCCCTCCATACAACTTAGGCAGAAACTGGGTCAACACATCATGAAGACAACGCATCATGTAAGGATAATAGGTGGCATATGCTCCAGCCTCCGACCACAAAAAGTGCATAAATCGAGTCTAGAGCCAAGAGATCAATCAAATCTCGTTAGGACACAAGGAATGACAATAAAGAGAGTCCATCACCATATCCTTGCGATATTGCCTGATGATATGAGCAAAATCTCATATCAATTAATCAACAAATCACCCAAAAACATATAGAAAATACCTAACTTTTGTGCTATAAAGCAGTATTATGTGGTATGTTTTATGTTTGTGCTTTAATAGGTAAGAAGAATACATTTTCAAGCAAACAAGTGGAAATCAAGCTCATTTATGATGAAAAGACAAGAGAAGGATCAAAGATGACAAGCCATTTGAAGATGAAGGACCTATCTTGACAATATTCAAAAGTTGAAGGACTTAAATGCGAATTTTGGAAAAAGTCAAGATTAAAGTTAAACTCTGTCAACCTTCAAGTCAACCAAGGCAAGGGACTTAAATGATCAAGATTCCAAGTCAAAGGATTGAATTTGCCATTGAAATGAAACAAGAAGCTCAAATGAAGAAGCTATCTAACTAAAAGGGCTGAAAGTGTTAAATTTGTACAAACTTTGGCTTTGATCCGTGTGAATACCCTTTGAACCAATGAAAATGAAAGAAAGAAGGGTGGTGGATCACCACGTCACCAGCCAGCTGTCCACTAACTTTTAATAAATAAATCTGAAGTGGGGGCGCATTTAATTCCTCTTGACCAATCAAATGGCTACACTCCATAATCATTTTATCCAAAAACGGATAATGATCTGTGTGTTAAGCCAAGGACAAATCAAATGATGAAATGTGTCATCTTGTCCAAGAACGAGCCCATAATCAACAAGGAGCTACACTGCATTTCAGGAAGAGTTCTCTACATGAAAAAGACTCCAAATGAGAAGACAAATCCAACTACACAACTCAATTAGACTGAGAGTCAACAGAATCAAAAACCCCTTTTGTGTTCTTGATGAAGAATCTGCAATCAACTTATCCATGAAACTTGGCACTTCCCAATTGGTCGAGACACGTCACAATCTCCAACAAATCATCATTTAACTCTATAAATAGCAGTAGGACCTTCATTTGTAGAGAGTAGTTTAAGTGTGAAAAAACACACACTCTTAGTTTTTCTCTCAAATCTGTTTCTTCATTCAGTTTGATAACAACTCTTAAGTGTTTGACACATACTTAAGAGTTTGTTAGTTTGTTAGCCATTTGTAACCAACTTTCCCTCCTAAATCAATAAATCAAAAATTCAGTTCTTATCTCTATCTCACTTTACTCAATCCTGCATTACTATTGATATCTTGTGATTTCATTGATCATAATTGATCAATGAAGTTTGTTTGAGATGTTTTGGAAGATTATTCAGTTTGATTCAGCAAAGCTAGTTCATTCCAGTACCTGTTGAGTAGATAGAAGTAGAATGTGTTGATTTGATTCAGAAATAGCTTTTGGAGGTGATATGGTTGATGATAGTAGTTGAATTGGGTTTGAATGAAGTAGTTATAGAGAGTTCAGCACTCCTCTACTCCATTAGAGGATGCTTCAAGCTAAAAGGTCTTGCAATTATGTTTTTGGTTCCCCTGAATTGTTATGCATGCTAAATTCCTAGTGTAAACACTACTTGTTGAAATGATCATGTGTTTAGTTTGATGCCAGTGTAATTGAGTTAGTGTGATAGCTTTTGAGTGTTATTGTAGCCTTAATCTGAGGTTACTTGTTTCCAGTTTACATTTTCATCAGTAACAAGTCTTTGAGGTCATTTTGTGATTTAGTGTGTTAGCAAGTTTGAATTCAGTTCATTCTACTCTCATTTCATTAACAAAATAAGTCTTGATAGCAGTCATAGCTTGATAATCGCTTGTACTTAAAATTCCTTTGTAAAAGTTGATAACAACTTTCTTAAATGGTGTTTGGATTTGCCTAGCATTTGTGATTCAAGTTTGTTAGATTCTGTGATAATTGTTGATTTACATTTAGCCAACTAGTGTAAACACATTTGTTCAGTTTTGAAGTCAAAACATTAGTCAAAAAGGAAATTGGACTACAAAACCTTTGGGTCATGTTTTGAAATCTTTTTCATCAGTAAACTAGCAAGATTCAAATCATCTCCATGTCTACATTACTGAATCATTTTACTTGAAACATGTTTCTAGTTGTAGTTTAACATCCAAAGTATTAGCCTGTTAAAGGAAATTCTAGAGTTCCAAGTTTTCATTGTGAAATCAGCTTTTTAATAAGCTCAATAGCATTTGCAAGTTTCTGATGTAAAGTCCCATCTGATTTCTTAGATCTTCATTTCTACTTCATAAATATGCTAATTTTCTTTCACAAATCTTGTTACAAACATGTCTTGAGTGAGTTTTGAAGTTTTCAACTTTTTGAAAAATATGGTCAACGTTTGGTCAAATAAGCTCATTTGAGCTTAAATTCAGATTCCAGCTTATCTAGTTAACCATTTTCAATTTGGGACGACATTCCATACTCCTTGTCATCCTATTAATCAAATTTTTCAAGAAAATCAAGTTGTGGAAGTCTGGATTTTCAGTTTGCTTATTCTTGGCTTATTAGAATAAGCTATCTTTTGTTTCACAAGCTTTTAAGCTGATTCCTTTTGCATGTCTTACTAATTTTAGATTTTAAGCTCTTTGAAACAAACGAGAACTGATTTGGTCCATTAATAAGCCTATACCAGCTTATTGAAGTTGTTAACCCATTTTTGTTAAAAAGTTCCCATTAATTGCACTTTGGTCCTTTCATTTGATAACAGATTACATTCATGGCTAATTTTACAAGTTTTTAGGGTTTGCTAGATAACTACCCTTGAAGTTTCTGTTTTTGTCAAATTTAGTTAGAAAGTTTGTTAATTGGTTAGAGTAGTTACTAGTTTGTTAGAAATTTACACTTTTGGTCCTTTAAGTTTCTAAAATTTACGTTTCAACCTTGTACTTTCATTTAGCTAACTTTTCAAACACTTTTACTTTCATGCATTTACAATTTTGAACTTTGTGAATATTACTTGGTATTTGCAAAGTGTTTTACGGATGCGTAGCTTAATATTTTCCAATTTTAACGTGTTGATTGAAATAGACATAGACTTCCAAATAACCTTGAAAACCAAGAACAGTTAAAGACTTGAGATTTTTAGGACATTCAATTTGTCAAGAATCGAGAGAAAACGAACTTCAAATTACTCAATTTTAAATGGCGTCGCTGCCGGTTCATGACATTACGAGAGACTATTGATTGACGGTTTCGATTGGCTTTTGGGATTCGTTCACCCCGTGAACGTTATTTTTACGTATCATAAATCAAAAACATATAAAAAAATCAAAAATATAAAAACTAAAAAATAACAAAAACAATTCTTTTCCTAAAGAACTGACAAAAAAAAATATTCAAAAAGCAGTTTTTTTCCTAAGAGATTGCAACCAAAAATATATATTATCGGATTTCATCGGTTTTTACGTACATATAGTATTTTCTTTTAAAAACCAATAAATACTAAAATATTTTTATATATTATTATATGTAGATACGTATACGTATACGAACAATCAATACACATATCTCCATAAGTATTGCTTTTGCAATACACCGTGTTAGGGAGCGTTCCGGTCCTTGACACGTGTATCGATCAAATTTAATTAAGCAAGAATATATAAATACTTCCAATAGGCAAGAATTCGAATAATACAAACTACAAAGTGAATAGAAAGGCGACGTGCTATAAAATGTCGTCTAAGGGTTAATAGGTACTTAAGTGCTTCGCGTCACCTAACCCCCCGTTCACTAGTGCGTATTCAAAGAAGGAAGGCTTGATTGGGGGTGTTGCACCCAAGTAGTACTTACGTATATTATACTTTCTTGTGGATATTTCATATTGAATCTCGAAGAGGATAATCCCTTCTTCTTCAAAGTCGAACGAGAGCTTCCTTCTCACTCCTTGATTTGAGTTGCATGCTCACTCGCGGGCGTGCACACATACCATTTGGTGTACAACCCCTTCCTCCGAAAAGGAAGAAAAAGAGAAAGAGTAAGAACAATACCGTCCATCAAGCCGATCCCGAGAATCATGCTTTGATCATTACACAAGAAGCCATGGTCGCCGTTGACACTCTACCTTTAATGGAGCACATGTAATCCAATGTGCAACGATATGCTGATGCTATCGTGATACCCGAGATTCCCGCAAATATCTTTGAGCTTAAGACATATATGATTAGCTTGGTTTCAAACACACCATTTTTGGGGAGACCTAGTGATAATCCACACGATCATATTAAGAAGTTTCTATCTCTTTGCAACACCATCAAGTACAATGGAGTTCCCCATGATGCCGTTAAGTTAATCTTGATCCAATTTTCACTAGAGGGAAATGCTAAGTATTGGCTTGATACACAACCACCTAAGAGCATTACTACTTGGGATGATTTCACTAAGACGTTTTTGAACAAGTTCTTTCCCTCATCTAAGACCACGACTTTGAGAAACCTAATTATTGGCTTTCAACAAAAACCTAGCCAAACCTTTAGTGATGCATGGGAGGAGTTAAAGGAGTTATTTAGGAAATGCCCAAATCAGGGATTCAGTGAAGTTCACAAAATCAATACTTTCTATAATGGACTAAGACCACACCACCAAGATTCACTCAACTCTTCCGCGGGTGTAAATATTCTTTCTAAATCCATTCAAGAAGCTTGGGACATTATTGAGACCATATCAATGGTGCAAACTAATACACAATTTGATGAGAGAGTCCATGTGGTGCAAGAGAGTGTTACCTCACAAATGGAAAAGATGATCTCTCAAAAGCTTGATACTATGACCAACACACCTATGAAATTTTGTGAACTCTCTTTAAACAAGAATTCCACCAATGATGTCAATGCTATTGCTCTTTCATGTGAGACTTGTGGAGGTCCTCATTCTTACCAACAATGTGATAAGGTGCAAGGTTATCAAAGTGAATGTTATGCCTACCAAGAAGAACATAGAGAACATTTCAAACCAAACATCAATCAAAACAATCTCTGTTACAAAGCACAAAACTACCTTGCTCCACCAGGATTCCCATCCCAACCACCCACCCAAACTCAAAACAATCCTCCTCATCTATTATAAAGAAATCAAGGGCCGAGACCAAGTTACCAAGGACAAAACAATTTTAGAGCACCCAATACCTTTCACAATCAAGGAAATAACTTTCAAGGCAACAACCAAGGGTTTTACAATCAACCTCCACCTTTCTAACCCCAAGGTTTTCAAGGGAATATGCCACATGATTATAAAACCATTGAGCTTCTTCACAAAATGAATCAAGAGAATGAAAGGAGGTTCCAAGCTAATGAGAAAAGAATGAGGGAAATTCATGAGGAACCAAACAAAAAGTTTATGATGCTTCTCAATCAAATACCACAAGGGGCTTTACCCTCTAACACACAAACAAACCCGAGGGCTAATGTCAATGCTATCACAACAAGAAGTGGAAAAAAAACTTATGATCCGTCACCACCCAAACTTACTTTGGTAAGGCCTACTATGATTCCATCTTGTGATAAGCCTTCTACATCTAATTCACCATCTTCAAGTTCTACAACTTCAACACATACACCTCCTACCCCTTTAACTTCCACACCTATCAATTAAGAACCCCACAAAGAAAATCCTTCATCAACTACTCAACCACAACCAAAACCTAGTCTCCCTTACCCATCAAGATTGAGAAAGGAAAAGCTTAAGAACAAGGATGATATACAAGTCTCAAATTTTTTGAGGATGTTCAAGGAACTTAACATAAACATGTCCTTTGTAGAAGCCTTAGCCAATATGCCTAAGTTTGCTAAGATGATCAAGGACTTACTTTCTAACAAGGAGAAATCGGTGGATTTTCCTAATGCTTCCTTAAATGAAAATTGCTCTGCGGTTTTGCTTAAGAAGTTGCCTACTAAGCTTGGAGATCCGGGGAGGTTTTTGATTCCTTGCAATTTCCCGGGGGTGGAAAATTGCATGGCATTAGCGGATTTAGGGGCAAGCATAAATCTCATGCCATTATCAGTTTGGAAAAGACTTTCACTTCCCGAGCTCACTCCTACTAGGATGACTCTTGAGTTGGCTAATCGTACTATAGCTTATCCGGTGGGAATTGCGGAGGATGAATTTGTTGGGGTTGATATATTTACCTTTCCCGCGGACTTTGTGGTGGTTGATTATCATATGGATCCGAGAGTTCCTTTGATTGTTGGTAGGCCATTTTTGAGAACGGGTCTGACTCTTATATATGTGGCGGAAGGTGAATTTACAATTAGGGTAGGAGATGAAAGAGTTGTGTTTAACATGGGCAAGTTGTCAAAGAAGTCTAATGAGCCCGAAACGGTGAAGCATATTGATGTTGTGAATGAGGAGGAAACTCAAGAGGATATCCTTGATGAAGTTTGTGATGAATATTTTTATGAAGCTTGCTCAAGTAGAGATTATGACCTTCCTTATGTTGAGACCATTGCTTTGATTACCTCATCCTTGGATTTTCATGGACCTCAAGAGCTTAATTTTGGTGATTTTGTGATTAATTCCAATCCTCTCTTTGAAACAACATTTGATAACCCACTTTTCAATCATGATGAAGACATCAATGAGGATTTTAGTGATAATGAATCTCTTATTTGTGATACACCAAAGTATGATGATTATAGTGATGATGAGTTCTCCACTTTTGATTCTCTATTTATTGATGATCACACTTCCTTAAGTTTTGAGGAATCACCAATCTTTGATATACCAATCTATGATGTTTATGGTGATGAGGAGGATTCTATCATGGATGAGAGTGATGAGTTTTTAGAGGTTGATATACCTTTTGAGTACACTCTTGGATATATTGATGAGGAAGGGGACATACTCTTTCTAGAATCTCTATTGCATGAAGATCCTTTACCTTCTTCTTTGCCCACCTCAACCTTTCAAAGTGATAAAGGCAAACAAGTCATGATGGTTCCTTCCAAGAGCTTGTTTTTACCCATTACTCCACAACTTTTCTCTCACCATGTGACCTATAAGGGAGAATCTTCTAAGACAACCACCACTTATTGTTTTCCCATTAAGGAACGGATTTTTGATCCTGGTATAGAGCTTGCTAAACCATCTCAGTATCCGCCTGATGCAATATAAGGAAACCTTGTGAGAGATTTGAGAGTATCACCTTATCATTTTTGAAAGGTCATATGGGCAACCATTTTGGAGAACAACACCTTACTCTTTTCACTATTTCTTGGGAAGTTAGTTGTTGAATTGTGTTATAAGTGGCATGGTAATTATGTATTTGATCCGGGGGGATATTTATGGAGTTTCGATAATTGAAAACTTGCTTTACCTCATCATGGAGATTTTTCTTAAAAAGGGCAAAATATTTACTCTCCATGATAGGTTTTATACACTCTTAAGTGTGAGAAGAGTCGAGCTAGAGACTCCTTAAATCAAGCTTGAATAACTAGGTTTAGAGTTTTTTAGACTTAGAGTGTTGCAGGTTAGAAATAACGATATAGAGTTGATGAGAAGTGTAGGGGAGACCTTCCTTTTGTCTTCATGTTGTTTGTAGGGTTGATCACTCATCACATGCTTTGGAGCTTATGGAGGAGGCCCTTGTATCTGGTTCACTTCGTTACTATTGTGATTTTTCATAGACACATTATGCTTAAAAATTGAATTCACTATAGTTGATCTTTCCTTATCTTGGGTTAAGCAAAGTCTATTCATTGTCATAAGTGTAGGGGAAGTTTATACTTCCATGCTCTTAAACATTGAGGAAAATGTTTAGCTTAAGTGTAGGGGTCTTCTATCGAAGTGACCTTACCTAGACTTTGTCATTGACCTTCATGATAACTTGGAAATTAATTTTTCAAACGTTTTTCAAATTTTGGATCTACTTTGGCCACCAAAAATATGCATTCATAATTTTTGTATTAATCATTTTTCGTTTGCATAACACATTTGCATTGTATATATTTCTTTTTCATCAAAAATATATAAAAAGAAAAAATATAATAAGGATATGGTTTAACAAGTTTAGTTATCTTTGACATATTAGGCCTGCCATAGATACTTTGACTCAACCCGAGTTAGCTTATCTAAGCTTACTCTAGCTAGTATCCTTAACCATGTGGTCATTCATTGGTCTATTAGGCTAAGCATCCACGAGTCTCATTATTTGAGATTTTAAATTTATGGAGAATGGGAAATGGTAGTGTTGAAGCAAGCATAAAAGGGCTAGATAAACTTCATGACGATTACTTGTGGCTAAACCCTTCTTTTTCTCTGCCTCTATTTTCATCGCATGTATATATGTTAATAAATAATCAAGAACGGTTTTAATCGGTTTGTAGTCTCTTATGCATTTTTTACTGATCATTCATTGTTGGTATAAGTACGTCTTAAGATCCTAAGTTAGAACGTTTTATGTGTACTAAACTTATGTCATTCTTAATACTTAGCGGGTGTTCTTTCTTTTATTCTTTTCAACTTTCTTTGTGAGGAATAAAGAAAAATAAGAGCGTCCTATGAAAAAATGAGTGGCTAGGAAAAAAAAAGAAAAAAAAAGAAGAAAAAGAAAAAAAATAAATATACAAGACTCCCAAGAGGGGCAGTGAAGTGTTAATTATAGTAACTATTAGATTCCAATATTACCTTGACGGGTTGCGGGGATTTAATAGTTGCTCCAATCAAATATTACCTTGACGGGTTGCGGGATTGAAGATCCAAAGTCTCAAAAAGGCGGCGGATGTAAATTATTGCGTGAGTTTTATTTTTCTTTCTTTAGCGAGTGTGTAGCTACTTATTAATGCATGACATGAGGATTTTACACATAGGCAAATGACTTATTACTCTTGAGACGGACTTATATTAATTATGAGCGGTTTTTCAAGTAATGGATGAGAGGATTACTTAGGGTTAAAACTATGCTTCCTTAGTTTTGAATTTTACATTTCTTATATTTCACGCTTCAAATAATGACAAATTTGCCTTCAAGCAATTTGCTCAAATAATAACCGGTTCCACATTTAATTGTCATGAATAAGTTGATGCACTTTTTACTTGTGAATACAATGATCCCATTTTTAAGCTTGGTATGGGTAAAGTGAAAATCGAGGGTGATAAGTGTCCATGGTACCAAAGCCCTAATTTAAGTCATTGATTTCTTTATAAGTTTTTCGTCAAAACCTTTTCAAGAAAATCTAAAAATATATAAATAGAATTGTTCTTCTTTGCATTGCATTGTACAAAATCAAAATCATGCATCATATAGAGTAGAGTAGTGTAAAAGCATTCCATATTGGCCAAGGTGGGTTAATTATGAGGAAAATGTAAAATTGTGCTTTAAAATATAGCATTGCATGAGGTCATGGCAATGTTCAAGTGTAGGGGATTTGATATGAGCAAAATCTCATATCAATTAATCAACAAATCACCATGAAACACATAGAAAATACCTAACTTTTGTGCTATAAAGCAGCATTATATGGTATGTTTTGTGTTTGTGCTTTAATAGGTAACAAGGATACAATTTCAAGCAAACAAGTGGAAATCAAGCTCATTTATGATGAAAAGACAAGAGAAGGATCAAAGATGACAAGCCATTTGAAAATGAAGGACCTATCTTGACAATATTCAAAAGTTGAAGGACTTAAATGCAAATTTTGGAAAAAAACCAAGATTAAAGTCAAACTTGGTCAACCTTCAAGTCAACCAAGTCAAGGGACTTAAATGATCAAGATTCCAAGTCAAAGGATTGAATTTGCCATTGAAATGAAACAAGGAGATCAAATGAAGAAGCTGTCTAACTACAAGGGTTGAAAGTGTTAAATTTGTACAAACTTTGGCTTTGATCCATGTGAATACCCTTTGTACCAATGAAAATGCAAGAAAGAAGGGTGGTGGATCACCACGTCACTAGCTAGCTGGCCACTAACTTTTAATAAATAAATCTGAAGTGGGTGCGCATTTAATTCCTCTTGACCAGTCAAATGGCTACACTCAATAATCATTTTATCTAAAAACGGATCATCATCCGTGTGTTAAGCCAAGGACAAATCAAATGATGACACGTGTCATCTTCTACAAGAACGAGCCCAGAATCAACAAGGAGCTACACTGCATTTCAGGAAGAGTTCTCTACATGAAAAAGACTCCAAATGAGAAGACGAATCCAACTACACAACTCAATTAGACTGAGAGTCAACAGAATCAAAAACCCCTTTTGTGTTCTTGATGAAGAATCTACAATCAACTTATCCTTGACACTTGGCACTTCCCCATTGGTTGAGACATGTCACAATCTCCTACAACTCATCATTTAAACTCTATAAATAGCAGTAGGACCTTCATTTGTAGAGAGTAGTCTAAGTGTGAAAAAACATACACTCTTAGTTTTTCTCTCAAATCTGTTTCTTCAATCAGTTAAGTAACAATTCTTAAGTGTTTGACACACACTTAAGAGTTTGTTAGTTAGTTTGTTAGCCATTTGTAACCAACTTTCCCTCCTAAATCAATAAATCAAAAATTCAGTTCTTATCTCTATCTCACTTTACTCAATCCTACATTACTGTTGATATCTTGTGATTTCATTGATCATAATTGATCAATGAAGTTTGTTTGAGACGTTTTGGAAGCTTATCCAGTTTGATTCAGCTTAGCGAGTTCATTCCAGTACCTGTTGAGTAGATAGAAGCAGAATGTGTTGATTTGATTTAGAAATAGATTTTAGAGGTGATATGGTTGATGATAGTAGTTGAATTGGGTTTGAAGGAAGTAGTTATAGAGAGTTCAGCACTCCTCTACTCTAACAGAGAAGACTTCAAGCTAAAAGGTGTTTCAATTCTGTTTTTGGTTCCCTTGAATTGTTATGCATGCTAATTCCTAGTGTAAACACTACTTGCTGAAATGATCATGTGTTTAGTTTGATTCTAGTGTAATTGAGTTAGTGTGATAGCTTTTGAGTGTTATTGTAGCCTTAATCTGAGTTTACTTGTTTCCAACTTACATTTTCATTAGTAACAAGTCTTTGAGGTCATTTTGTGATTTAGTGTGTTAGCAAGTTTGAATTCAGTTCATTCTACTCTCATTTCATTAACTAAATAAGTCTTGATAGCAGTCATAGCTTGATAATCACTTGTACTTAAAATTCCTTTGTAAAAGTTGATAACAGCTTTCTTAAATGGTGTTTGGATTTGCCGAGCATTTGTGATTCAAGTTTGTTTGAACTGTGATAATTGTTGATTTACATTTAGCCAACTAGTGATGTGACAACCCAAACCCGAGGTCAATTATTTAATATTATATAATATTATTTTACAAATGATTTTGAAATTTTTGATGAGTTTGAATGATATGACGATTGATGGTTGTATTTAAAACCGATGTTGGAGGTTTTATTTTTATCTTTTTACTAATAGCGAGGATTATTAGTGACCACGATATCGACGGATGCCTGGGATTTTATGTTTTATCATTTGTTGTTTCGATGTTTATATTTTTTACGTTTTTATTTTAAGTTCGTATTAAGTCAAACCGGGATCATATTATTATCATATTTTGAGTGCATTTTAACTTTTGAAAAGTATTTTTACGAAACCCGAGCCTCGTAAATATTTTCAAAATTGACAATTTACATTTTCTACCTTGTAAACTATTTACTTGCATTTTGGACCAAAACTATCACAAATAGGCAAATTCTACCCCTTCACCCCACTATATATTGATTTTCCACTAACTCTTTTTAATATAAAATTCATTTTTATAACACAACTCAATCTCTCTTTCTCTCCCTTGCTAATGCCGTCCACCACCACCTCACAAAACACCTTGATCATTCAATTTTTACTTTGAATCTTCAAAAACAAATTATAATCCCATCTTGAAAATTCAAAGAGGAAATTTTTGGTATAATTTTTACCCACATGCATTAACTTTTCAAAAAGTTTATTTTCTTGATGAACTAGTGATGTTTGATCCATTTTTATGATGGTACATATGTGTTATTGTTATTATATTCAAGAATTGTTGGTTGCATGTTTATTATTTTTGAGTGGGTAATTTTTGTATGATCATTTAAATGTGTTATGGGTTAGTTAAGTTGTTGGTAATGATATTAGGGTGATATTAGGCATATGAGAATGATTAAAATGTGGTGAAAAATTAATTTTGAATGATTTTTAAATATATATTTTTAAACAGATTATTAAACTTAATTTTCTGAAAATAAGAGTTTGAGTCTGAGATGAACTAATTAGATATTGTTGTAGAGGATGTTTTTAGCTTCGTTTTGGTATAAGGTAGGGCTTCTAGCTCCAAACGAGCGAAAAGTTACGTTAGTTTGATTATTCGTGTACCGGGAGACGAGTATCGTCACAATATAAAATTGTTGTCGATATTTGGATCGAATCTGGGGGACTATAAAATGGCTTTTTAAAATGAGTCATGGACTGATTTTGAATGATAAGTATGATGATGTTGAGTTATTTTCAAAATTGAGTGTCGGTTTTGTAACCGAAGAAAAATAAATGGTTTAAAAGACTATATGAGTTGTTGACGTAAAACTGTCCGGTTTTTGTAGTTCAAAGATGTGTCTGACAGGGAACTTTAAATGTAAAATCTTTTGATGGTCTTTTACCGTGTCTTTCTATATATAGTAAGTGACATTTCTGATTAGTATCATAAGTATTTGATGTGATTAAGTGGGGTAAATGAGCTCGTACATTTGGTGTGTACCGGCAGATTTTTATCGAAAGAATTAACTAATAAAGTAAACATATAGAAGGGAGTAAAAGGTTACTTGTATTGTTTTCATTTTGGGTTGGTTGTGATTTTATGATTTTGAGTTTGATGTTACTAAGTATGGACTTTACTCGAGTTTATTATTGATGAACGCGCCTTATTTGATAGGTTGCGGTTTTTGTGTTTATCGGGCATCAACTATCGTCGAAGATCGTCTTACTACTGCTATTACTCCAGGTGAGTCTATAGCCTCGCTTTTGTAATTGTTTTGAATGATTTTAAAACCCGTGAGGGGGATACATGCTATTTGAAAGTAAAATGAACAAAAGTCATGATTGATTGTTTGGACCCGAATGTTGCCTTTGTTGTCTTTGTTGTTTGAATTGTATAAGTACCTAATTTGCAAAAGTCCCTAAATTCATGAGCCGTTAACTATATCCTGACTTGATGTTGTGAGTTGGGAATAGCCGCTTATTCTAATAATAGTACTATTGGGTTGACGACCCTATCTGAGACCAGGGCTTTACGCTGAGTAACCCGCTGGGAAGGATAATTTTACGAGAATGAGAATTGGTATTCTTGCAAATGATACCCTAGTAGGGGAACTGGAATTCATCTAGTCATGCCGGCTTTAGGCGTGGGTGACTAAGTTAAGGGGTCGGTGTCATGAGCTAAATACAATTCAATAGCTATTGCTATATGCCAGAATTCTTGACTAATAGATTGTATGCGCACAATTCTATTAAATGATCTTGATTGATTTTTCTCTTGTGTTCAAATGTTGATTTGGGAAACCTATAGACTCTCTCAACCGTTGTGTTGATGATTTTAAGCATGTATTTCAGGTATTGAAGATGATGAGTTGCGGAGCTTGCTGAAGAAGGATTGCGGATTGCTTTTGTGGTGATGGGTCTAAAACGGATTTCTTTCCCTTTTGGTCATAAAAATAATAATGTACGGTCGAGTACTTTGGTAAAGTGTTTGTGGATTTGATCAAGTCTTTGAGGGACCTAAATGTTACTCTGATATCTTTAAAATTGTTTTACATGGGATCGAAAGTTTTAGACAATGGTCAAATTACATCCTTTTATATTTCAAATTTATCATTTTGAGTTTGTTCAAATGTCTTGTGTAACGATGTTTGTATTTAGCACCCAAATGTGTATTTCCGCTGCGCAATGTAATTTGGGGGTGTTAAAGATTGGTTATCAGAGCTTTTTAGTTATAGCGAATTAGGTCGATTTTTGAAAAATGTCCTAAATTATAACTTTGGTGTTGAAAATATTTTACAAAAGCACGCAACTTCTCCGCAAGGCTCCGATAAGATTATTTATTTTGTATTATTTTATTGATTGATGTATCCCTTAAAATTGAATTGATTTTAGAGTATTTATTAAGTAAATACTATGATGATATATAATAATGTATTGATTATGTATTGATGTTGTTGAAAGTACGTTGAGTACTTGTTATTGTATATCTTCTTTATGTAATGCATATGTATATAATTTCAAATAATGACCTTATATACTGCCGAGGGTCTAGAACAGTAGACCAGATGTTGAACGATTTTACAACTGATTTCTTGCGACTTATATCGGGTATGAGGAAGTTTGATTAGTTGATGTATGATAGATATGTGCTTGAAATTGGTGTGATTAGAGGGTTGATGTGAAAGAAAGGTGGTTTTAAAGGTTGTATTTGGTATGTGGAAATTTGAGTTTGTTAGGACTTGGAAGATGGATGAGATTGCTAGCCTTGGGTCGATTGTGATGCATTGTATGTTGGAATTGAAAGGCTTAAAGAGAAGTATGTAAGCTTTGAAAGGATAAGTGAGTGGGAGTCTAATGTGGGATTGATTCTGAGTAGAGTTTGGAAGTTTAGGAATGTTGAAAGTCGTACTGAGATTTGCCTGGTGATTGATCTGCCGTGTATGAGTGAGTATTTGGATTTTGAGAATGAGCTGCCATCAGGTTATGGATTTGACCTTGAGGTGTGAAAAGGGAAATAGACGAGTGTGATGTAGCTGACAACAATGTTAAGGAGGATGAGGAGCTGCTGTCTAAGGAACTAATCGCGTGATGGATTTCTTTGTATCTTATTTTCTTTTGTGATCGGACTTATTAAAACCCTTGTTTCGTAGCATTGTGATGGAACTTATTATCTTTTAAGTTTGTTCGGTAGATGATTGTAGTGACAGACACTGCCACTATCTTGTTGAATCCTCAACGCAATCTGAATTACCCTCATGATCTATGATGTGCCTTTATTAACTATTTTGAGTTTTAGTTGATGAACCATTGTAGTTTATGTTGTTCGTGCATGTAGTATCCATGAGATGTCCTGATAAAGAATTCCTTCCTTTATCTTGATATGTATACTTATCATGTTTCTTTCTTCCGTGATGATGGAAGAAGGAGTAAGGGAAGCATATTTCTGTCATTAGTAGATCGCTACGTGACTAAGTTTCTTGAAATATGTTGCCAAAACTAACGACTGCTACTGTGAGCACTATGATCGAACATGTTATTGCTAGAGCACTTGAAGATGATCGTGCTGCAAGGATTAAAGATGTTGGAGTTAGTTGTGCTGGAGATAATGGTATTGCATTTGATGATGCGGAGAATAACGATGATGCTGCTGGGGATAATGATGATGCTGCTGAGAATAATGATGATGTTGCTGATCCAGATGATAGTGTTGCTGCTGTTCTGCAAGTTCGAAAGAATGTACTTATGTTAGTTTTCAGAAGTGTGGTTCTGCGTAGTTTTGTGGTATTAGTATTGCATTAGAATTGCATATATGGATTGATAAGATAGAGCGTACCTTGAGATTATTGGGTGTTCAGAAATTAATAAGGTGAAATTTGCTGTTGCTATATTTCAGGATGGTACACTAAGATGGTGGAATACCAAGTGACTACTTTAGGATTGGTTGTGACTAATAGTAAGGCATGGCCCGTGATGAAAGGACTATTGACTGCTAGGTTTTGTCCCAAGCAGGAACTAGGACAGTTGGAATCCGAATTGAGATAATTCGTGCTAAGGAACGATGTTATTACTGCTTACTGGGAAATTTTCTAAGCTATATTTGCTATACCATGATACTTTTGTGAATGACCATAAAACAACGAGGCATTACATTAGAGGATTGTCTAGTAATATCAAGGGTGAGGTTATTTCTTTAAGACCTAAATCTTTCGATGAAGCTGTTCAGATGGCGCATGATTTAATGGATGTGAAAGTGCTAGATAGGAAAGATAGTATTGTTGAAAACAATAAGAGAAAGTGGGAATCAACTCAGTCCAACCTGAATCGAGGTCAGAATTGTAAGGATTATAGTACTAACAATAACTAAAGACAGAACCAAAATCAGTATTTAAACCCTGGAAGGAATAAGCAAATTTGTGCTGTCATTGTGTCTGAAAGTAACAAGATGAATCTCAAGTGTGTTTGCTGTACTCTATAACATGTAGGTAATTTTCCACAAATGCGACTAGAGTTAGGAAAACCTGGTCATAAATCTGCTAAGTGCAGAACAAGAGGATTAGTCAATGGAATTAGTACTCCTGGAGCATTGATATGATTTAGCCGTGGTAAGAAAGAATACAAACAAAGGAATTGTCCAAAGAAAGGAAATTGAAAAGATAGGAATGCTGCCGCTCCAGCTTACTTTTGAATGATGCTGACAAACCTTATGGTCTGAATGTTGTAAATGGTATATTCTTACTTGAGATTCTTTATGTCAGTATGTTGTTTGATTTCAGATCGGGTAGAAACTGTAGAACTGTAAAGATTCAGTTTTTTTATCAACGGAGAGTCAATAAGATTGACAATTAACTATGATGTGGAGTTAACCGATGGAAAGGTTGCTAGTGTTAGTTTTACACTGAGAGTGTGTTCCTTGAATTTAGGAAAGTAGGTGTTTAGTATCGACTTGATGCTCAAAGAGTTGGAATCTTTGGATGTAGATTATTAGTATGAATTGGTTAGTGGTGCGAAGTGCTGATGCTTGAGATTGAACTAAGCTTCACTATAAATTGATAGCTGCTGGATTAGATTTTGCTGTAAAGCTGAGTGTTGACTATGAGAGGTGATGAGTGAATTTTCCGTCCGAGAAGTATCTTGTATGGAAACAAGGAAGTATGTAGAAGAGGAATGTCATGTATTCCTAGCTCAGGTAATTAGTGATAGGGTAGTTAAGGAGAAGTTTGGAGATCTGTTAATGATTCGAGAGTATTATGAAGTTTTCCTGAAGTTTTGCAAAGTTGCTACCGCCTTATGAAATGGAGTTCGTGTCGATTGAGTATTGTGAGCGATAGGTGTAGTGCTTCTGTGTTTCATTGTGTAGTGCTTCTGTGTTTTGTTGAGTAGTAATTGTATGCCTTATCATTTGGCACCGTCAGAGTGGAATGAGTTATTCGGTCAACTGCGAGAAGTGATGGATAAGAGATGTATTATATTAAGTTTCGTTGCAATGACAATCACCTGTATTGTTTGTCAAGAAAGATGGATTGTTTCGGATGTATATTTCTTATCGAGAGCTTAACAATTGACAACTAAGAATCGATATCAATTACCGAGGATTGATGATTCGTTTGATCCTTGCAACTTGTCTGGATCCAGTGTGTACTCAAAGATCGCTTTGAGTTCTGGTTATCATTAACTGAGAGTTAGGAAGGAAGATGTTCCTATAGTTGTTTTCGTACTTGATGTGGGTACTTTAAGTTTCAAGTGATGTTTTTGGAATGGACGAACGCGTCTGCCATATTCATGGACTAGGTGAATCTTGTATGTAAGATGTGCTAGGATGAGTTATTCATTATATCTATTGAAGATATTCTATTTTATTCCAAGAGGAAAGGAGGAACATAAGTAGCATATGAGGATAATTTTTGGGATGGTTGGAAAAAGAGAAACTGTATGTAAAGTGTCCTATGTGTGAATGTTGGTTGAATATTTGCATTTTTAAGGAAGTAGATTGACAACAAAGGTATTCGTGAAGATCTTGCCAAGATTGAAACGATCAATGATTGGTCGGTACCAATGACGCTGACGGAAATCTGTTAATTCCTTGGTTTAAGATGGGAATAATTGGAGGTTTATCGAAAGGTTTTCACTGATTGTTAAACCATTGATTAAGCTGACTAAGAAGAATTGGATGTGTGAGTCCCACTTATACATCTTAATTGTAAGTTTCGAGATCTGATCCTTATCAGATGAGGAAGCTGTATACTGAACACTGAAGGGTAGGCTGTGTTCTGCACTGATGTTGTCATTGTTGAAAGAATCTGAAGTATTTATAGTTTGTAGTTTGTTGTGATGTGTCTCATACGGGTTATGTAGTTGTGGTGTTTGCTTTGAGATGGTAGAAATATTACTTGTATGGAATCAAGTGTGTAGTGATAAAGGATCATATAAGTTGCTCTATAATTAATTTCTTGGGATGATAAAGGAAATGAGTAGGGGATTACCAGTTATATATATTTTGAGTACCTGATTATGTTGATGATTAAGATTGTGAGTGATTATGACTACGAGATTCGCTACCATCCGGGAAAGGCGAATGTGGTAGCTAATGCACTTATCAGGGATAAAAAGGGGAAAATCTTTTAAGATTTGAGTTTTTGTGATGACAAGAAGTGTGGGCTTGATAGCAAGGATATGAAATTTTAAGTTAGTGGTCTGATTTGAGAAGGAGGTCAAGATAAGTGATTTCAACATTTTGTTAAACTTATGGAAAAGATTTTGTTGTAACGCCAAGTTAGGCATGGTATATTGAGCACTCCTAACATAACTAAGTTGAGAGAGTGAGACTTAGTGATGAAGGAATCTTACAAGTCAAGTAATCGATACGATTTGGTTTGGGTAAAGATGAAAGTTGAGTTGAGTAATGTGTGTTATACAAAGACTGATGGACAGAGTGAAAGGATAATTCGAACATCGAACGGTATACTTGTGCGTGTGTGATTGACTTAGAAATTTTTGGAATTTTTATATGAGAATGATTATCATGCTAGTAGTAGTAAGGCTGTACAATTGATGGTACATAAAGAACTTCAATTTGTGAAGGTTAAATATAGTGAATTATGGACGTAAGATTAGGCTTTTGGTGCATTGCAAAAATGTAGGTGGAATTGAATGAGTAAACTAGAAGAAATATTGGCAATATTGATAAGATTGTATGGGTTAAAGATCGTTTATTAAGGAACAAGGAATGGTCAGAAGGGTTATGTTGGCAAGCAAAGGAAATCGGTGGAGTTTGAAATTGGGAAACGTGGTTATGCTTAAGGTGTTGTTATGGCGGGTGAAATTTGTTTTGAGAACAACAAGGAAAGAATTCAACTTGAAGATAAGTTGCTTTTCAAATAAAGAACTGTGAAGAGTTCTTATGAGGTCGAAACATAGTGAGAATTATATTGTGAAGATACAAGAATTCCAGGAGTGGAATCTGAAATTGTGAAGGAAGCATGAGGATTTCTTTAAGGAAAAGAATTCTCTTTTGTTCTGGAGGTATGGGATGTGAGTATAAGAGGGGCCGAGCGTCGGGACGTCGCTCTCTTTTAGGAGGGTAGGATGTGACAACCCAAACCCGAGGTCATTTATTCAATATTATATAATATTATTTTACAAATGATTTTGAAATTTTTGATGAGTTTGGATGATCTGACGATTGATGGTTTTATTTAAAACCGACGTTGGAGGTTTTATTTTTATCTTTTTACTAATAGCGAGGATTATTAGTGACCACGATATCGACGGATGTCCGAGATTTTATGTTTTATCATTTGTTGTCTTGATTTATATTTTTGACGTTTTTATTTTAAGTTCGTATTAAGTCGAACCGGGATCATATTATTATCATATTTTGAGTGCGTTTTAACTTTTGAAAAGTATTTTTACGAAACCCGAGCCTCGTAAATATTTTCAAAATTGACAATTTACATTTTCTACCTTGTAAACTATTTACTTGCATTTTGGACAAAAACTATCACAAATTGGCAAATTCTACCCCTCCACCCCACTATATATTGATTTTTCACTAACTCTTTTTAATATAAAATTCATTTTTACAACACAACTCAATCTCTCTTTCTCTCCCTTGCTAATGCCGTCCACCACCACCTCACAAAACACCTTGATCATTCAATTTTTACTTTGAATCTTCAAAAACAAATTATAATCCCATCTTGCAAATTCAAAGAGGAACATTTTGGTATAATATTTACCCACATGCATTAACTTTTCAAAAAGTTTATTTTTTTGATGAACTAGTGATGTTTGATCCATTTTTATGATGGTACATATGTGTTATTGTTATTATATTCAAGAATTGTTGGTTGCATGTTCATTATTTTTTAGTGGGTAATTTTAGTATGATCATTTAAATGTGTTATGGGTTAGCTAAGTTGTTGGTAATGATATTAGGGTGATATTAGGCATATGAGAATGATTAAAATGTGGTGAAAAATTAATTTTGAATGATTTTTAAATATATATTTTTAAACAGATTATTAAACTTAATTTTCTGAAAATATTAGTTTTAGTTTGAGATGAACTAATTAGATATTGTTGTAAAGGATGTTTTTAGCTTCGTTTTGGTATAAGGTAGGGCTTCTAGCTCCAAACGAGCGAAAAGTTACGTTAGTTTGATTATTCGTGTACCGGGAGACGAGTATCGTCACAATATAAAATTGTTGTCGATATTTGGATCGAATCTCGGGGAATATAAAATGGATTTTTAAAATAAGTCATGGACTGATTTTGAATGATAAGTATGATTATGTTGAGTTATTTTCAAAGTTGAGTGTCGGTTTTGTAACCGGAGAAAAATAAATGGTTTAAAAGACTATATGAGTTGTTGACGTAAAACTGTCCGGTTTTTGTCGTTCAAAGATGCGTCGGGCAGGGAACTTTAAAAGTAAAATCTTTTGATGGGCTTTTAACAGGTCTTTATATATATAGTAAGTGACATTTCTGATTAGTATCATAAGTATTTGATGTGTTTAATTGGGGTAAATGAGCTCGTACATTTGGTGTGTACCGGAAGATTTTTATCGAAAGAATTAACTAATAAAGTAAACATATAGAAGGGAGTAAAAGGTCACTTGTATTGTTTTCATTTTGGGTTGGTTGTGATTTTATGATTTTGAGTTTGATGTTACTAAGTATGGATTTTACTCGAGTTTATTATTGATGAACGCGCCTTATTTGATAGGTTGCGGTTTTTGTGTTTATCGGGCATCAACTATCGTCGAAGATCGTCTTACTACTACTATTACTCCAGGTGAGTCTATAGCCTCGCTTTTGTAATTGTTTTGAATGATTTTAAAACCCGCGATGGGATACATGCTATTTGAAAGTAAAATGAACACAAGTCATGATTGATTGTTTGGACCCGAATGTTGCCTTTGTTGTCTTTGTTGTTTGAAATGTATAAGTACCTAATTTGCAAAAGTCCCTAAATTCATGAGCCGTTAACTATCTCCTAACTTGATGTTGTGAGTTGGGAATAGCCGCTTATTCTAATAATAGTACTATTGGGCTGACGACCCTATCTGAGATCAGGGCTTTACACTGAGTAACCCGCTGGGAAGGATAATTTTACGAGAATGAGAATTGGTAATCTTGCAAATGATACCCGAGTAGGGGTACTGGAATTCATCTAGTCATGCCGGCTTTAGGCGTGGGTGACTAACTTAAGGGGTCGGTGTCATGAGCTTAATACAATTCAATAGCTATTGCTATATGGTAGACTTCTTGACTAATAGATTGCATGCGCACAATTCTATTAAATGATCTTGGTTGATTTTTCTCTTGGGTTCAAATGTTGATTTGGAAAACCTATAGACTCGCTCAACCGTTGTGTTGATGATTTTAAGCATGTATTTTAGGTATTGAAGATGATGAATTGCGGAGCTTGCTGGAGAAGGATTGCGGATTGCTTTTGTGGTGATGGGTCTAAAACGGATTTCTTTCCCTTTTGGTCATAAAAATAATAATGTACGATCGAGTACTTTGGTAAAGTGTTTGTGGATTTGATCAAGTATTTAGGGGACCTAAATGTTACTCTGATATCTTTAAAATTGTTTTACATGGGATCGAAAGTTTTAGACAATGGTCAAGTTACATCCTTTTATATTTCAAATTTATCATTTTGAGTTTGTTCAAAATGTCTTGTATAACAATGTTTGTATTTAGCACCCAAATGTGTATTTCTGCTGCGCAATGTAATTTGGGGGTGTTAAAAGTGTAAACACATTTGTTTAGTTTTGAAGTAAAAACATTAGTCAAAAAGGCAATTGGACTAGAAAAAGTATGGGTCAAGTTTTGAAATCAGTTTCATCAGTAAACTAGCAAGATTCAAATCTTTGCCATGTCTTCATTACTGAATCATTTTACTTGAAACTTGTTTCTAGTTGTAGTTTAAAATCCAAAGTATTAGCCTGTTAAAGGAAATTCTAGAGTTTCAAGTTTTCATTGTGAAATCAGCTTTTTAATAAGCTCAATAGCATTTGCAAGTTTCTGATGTAAAGTCCAATCTGATTTCTTAGATCTTCATTTCTACTTCATAAATGTGCTAATTTTTTTTCACAAATCTTGTTACAAACATGTCTTGAGTGAGTTTTGAAGTTTTCAACTTTTTGAAAAGTCTGGTCAACGTTTGGTCAAATAAGCTCATTTGAGCTTAAATTCAGATGCCAGCTTATCTAGTTAACCATTTTCAATTTGAAAAGACATTCCATACTCCTTGTCAGCTTATTAATCAGATTTTTCAAGAAAATCAAGTTGTGGAAGTCTGGATTTTCAGTTTGCTTATTCTTGGCTTATTAGAATAAGCTATCTTTTGTTTCACAAGCTTTTAAGCTGATTCCTTTTGCATGTCTAGCTAATTTTGGATTTTAAACTCTTTGAGATAAACTAGAACTGATTTGGTCCATTAATAAGCCTATACCAGCTTATTGAAGTTGTTAACCCGTTTTTGTTAAAAAGTTCCCATTGCACTTTGGTCCTTTCATTTGATAACAGATTACATTCATGGCTAATTTTACAAGTTTTTAGGGTTTGCTAGATAAATACCCTTGAAGTTTCTGTTTTTGTCAAATTTAGTTAGAAAGTTTGTTAATTGGTTAGAGTAGTTACTAGTTTGTTAGGAATTTACACTTTTGGTCCTTTAAGTTCCTGAAATTTACGTTTCAACCCTTGTACTTTCATTTAGCTTACTTTTCAAACACTTTTACTTTCATGCATTTACATTTTTGAACTTTGTGAATATTTCTTGGTATTTGCAAAGTGTTTTACGGATACGTAGCTTAATATTTTCCAATTTTAACGTGTTGATTGAAATAGACATAGACTTCCAAATAACCTTGACAACCAAGAACAATTAAAGACTTGAGATTTTTAGGACTTTCAATTTGTCAAGAATCAAGAGAAAACGAACTTGAAATTACTTAATTTCACCTGAACACTCAGAGTGATACTACCTAGTATTCACAATGATGAGTGGAAATCCTTCCAGTGTTAACCTCAAACAGCACTGCGGTAGGTCATGTGTAAGATTCTTTATGAATTGAACATATGTAAAACTGAAAAGAAACAGTGGTTTGTTTCTTTATCGATTCAAACTCGTTTTAGCTTTCTACGCAATATCTTTATGGTCTTGCCAGAACATTCAGAGTGATATTTATTAATATTCACAGTGACGAATTGAAATCCTTCTAGCGTCAACATTAAACAGCGCTACGGTAGGTAACTTGCGAGATTCTTATGAATCAAGCTTGTGTCAACTGTAAAGCAACAATGGTAAGATTCTTAATGAATAAAAACTTGTTCCAGGAATTTAAATTGACGACTTTAATCAAGCGGATATTTATCCAATTGATTCACTCTGTATGTTCATAGTCTTGCTTTGAGACGGTCGAGTAAAGAGAACGGCTAATACTGCCGCGAAACCCTGTCAAGGAGATTCTTAATTGAATCTACCTAATCACAGGTACGATATTTAATATCATGTAACGGTCTTCACTGACCAGAGGTAAAACACTACCGATTTAGGACGAATGTCAAAGCCATTCAGTATGTGTCTATGTTTTGTCTCAAGAAGGTGGCGTTACGGTGTACTCAGCAAAGTCAAAGATTCAAAACCACATACTCATGCCCAAATACATTCAACAATCAAGAAAGCTAAAGACTTCCACAACTTTGATGATCAAAATCTTCCTTAACAATTAATGTAGAGGAATGACCTCTATTCAAAGGAGATTGTTAGCAAACTTTCAAGATGGTGCGAAGTATGAGCATGTGGATGAAGACACAAGATCGCAAGATGGCAAAGACAAGTCAAGGATAATTTTAAGATCTCAAGATAAAAGACAAAGTCGAAAGACAATGACAAAGGCTCAAAGATCACAGCATGAAGGAACAAGACTACTATTACACGTTCAAGACTCATTTATGACGAGATTCGTAATCTCCAAATATCGAAGAGGAATGACCTCACATTGGGGGAGATTTTTAGCCTCAAAATGTTGAGTCAAACAAGAATGTTCGGTCATAGGTTTATATTGTAACATTTATTAGAACGTTGTAATAGTTAGTTAAAATAGTCGTGACATTGCGGGCTTGATGGCTAGCTTAATAGGCCTCTTTCAAGGTACTAAGCATTTATTCAAGCACGACCCAAAACAAATATAGTCCAATAGAAAGCCCGCATGTGGGTGGACTATATAAGCACCCTCCTAGCATGTTAGGAGGGTTGGTAGTTCTCATTTTCTCAATCTAATATTCACATTGTTAATCATCTCTCTCTCTACCTTCTCTCTCTAGAAATTCATATCTTTTCCATCTTATTTTTTAAATCTATCATTATATAATTAGGGACAACAATAACAACCTTTATAATTGAACAATACGAAAACTATATTAGTGTGAGTACACACAAAAAACGTAAAAAAATTATAGCAATGTTGTGACAATTATACCTTAAGGATTTTTTATCGTCCCTACTTATTGCATCCCTTAACACATGACCATCGTGCGCCAATCCCTCTCAACCGGTTAAAACATATATGAATTTCATGTTTGGACAACAAACACCTAACACATTTGTTGCTATGTTTGATTATCTTGTCCGATACCTTGGTTTCTGATCAGATGGTGGTGTGACTCTAATTAAAGTCCCGTATAAAGCACCTAGAAAACCCTTTAATTTTCATATTCGTCAATTAATAATTAACATCAGGTTAATATGAACAATATATTAAATCAATAAAAGTTACCTTAAAAGATCCCCATCGATTGCTTTCATAATCTTCTGTAATAGGTTGCGACTTTTGTAGCAATTCACCGTGCAATTTTAAGATGGCTAAGAGACATCGATTAAATTGTCGACTTATAGTTTCTCCACTTCTTTAAAAAAGTAAGCTGGTCGTCCTATTCTTTTTGTGATGAGCCAACACATATAAGAAAAGAGAGACTATTTCTTCCAATGGCATGTTTTTTGTTCCTCTTAAACCTACAATATCTCTTACCATCTCACACAATGTTACAAATGTACTTCTGTCCATCGAAAGCTGACTGACACAAACAACGTCTGATCTTTTATAAGCCTTTTTAACCAAATCATTCTCTCGAGCATTTTTGTTTCTTACTCTTTGTGAGAGGCCTTGTTATGCTTATACGAACAATGACAAACGAAGCCAAGTCATGAATACTACATTAAACACACTAACAAGTGAATTCATGATCTCGGCCATATGAAGGACATTACGCTGCCTTCTACTGATGGGGCTACGCGCCATTTTCTTCTACAAAAAATATGAAAAAAGTCAGTGTCTTCTAAACATCCTATATGAGATTCTGTTAAAGATTTATAGCCATTATTGTTTTCAAATATCACCCCCTTCGATTATACAACATGAAACAAAAAAGATCATCTAAAGATAATGCATTATCATCCTAGTTACTAAGATCAATAAAATATATATAAGAACACAGGTTATCATCAAAGGGCTATTGACATAATCGAAAATGCGTACTATATCAAAAGCAAAGTTCTCTTATCTAACCCAAGTATTCAAATGAGACCACGTTGATTAGGTAACAAGATCAAAATTTTAGCAATCAAATATCTCTTATCTATAAACAAAACACTACATACAATAATATAAAGAAATTATTATTAGCATTCCTCAAAAGTGCAAAGCTACGTTTAATCCAATCACTAATTTATTCTGATATAAGAGCACATGGTATGGTGCCTTTTTATGCTGAGGCATGGGGAAAACTCCACACGAAAACTCACCAACCACACCCCTATTTTCGTTTTCGTGTTTCGCGTCTAGGGGACAACGCGCGTTTCTCGTAATTAATATATATATATATATATATATATTTTAATTCGAATTTTTATATTTCTTGACTGTTGTATTTGAATTTGTAGCCGTTGGAGGAGCGGGTTATACCCCAAAATTTTCAATTTTAACCCCTTTTTCACATATAAAACCCCCTAAATCAACTATTTTTATATAAAACTTCAACACTCTTCCACACACTCACCTACTATCATTTTTTTAAACAATTCAAATGAAAGATATTTCGGATATGTACGAGTATTACGCAACACTCGATATGAATAACTACGCTCAATATGTCGAGTATTTAGAACAATTAGAAGATGTCGAAGACGAAAGTTCCGAGCCGCTACAAGACGCTAATTGCACGAGAAAGAGAGTGGGCGAAAGAAAAATTGCAAGGTGATTATTTCGGGGATGAAAATACGGCACCTATATATCTGGAAGAATATTTTTGTCGAAGGTATCGTATGAGCTCCACCTTGTTTAATAAGATTGTTAGTGATATACCAAATTATTGTAAAACCCGCATAAAATACATGAAAGCATTAATTACACGAAAACGTGGATTAATTAAAACTTTTTAATTAGTTAATACACGACACGCACCATGAATATTTAATGTTTAAATACAAGTATTACGTATATCATTATTTATTATTCGCAAGTATTTACGTATAATAAATATCACACGACAAGAATTAACACGAGATTAAAACACGAACATACACGAGAATTTATTTAATACACGAAAAACCAAAATTATATAAGGGATGTTTGGCCGGCCTAGCAAGAGAAATAAACAAGAGGACCCAAGCCTAGCCCATTAATAAATTTACTTGTAACAAAAAGATCCCAGGGAACTCATTTTACAAAGTTTATCAAAAAAATAAAAACCTTATTGTTGTTTCTCTCTTGGTGCCGCTGGTTACACAAAGAAAGGGGAAGGAAAAATGTCTTTGATCATCAATCTATTACAAGTTTGTGTTCGTGTTTGCTTCTTTAATCGTATCACATACGGTATCCCTAAATCGTTAATCTTTTCTTTTAATTATTCTTTGATCATGAATTAATGAAAATATGATGTTTAAAAGATTAAAAACATGAATTAAAAAAGATCTAGTCGAGTTTTGGTTTGGTTTGACACGAAAACCGAGAGCCAAAGGCTCTCAGTGGTATTTTTGCTCGGCCAGCCGCACCCCATAAGGGGGAGTGGCTGTTGTTCTTGGGCAGCCACAACACATAAACCCCAAACGGGGGGTGTTTGATTCGGACAGTAGAAACCGAGAGCCTTTGGCTCTCGATGGGTAATGGCTGTGCAGCAGTGGCAACCGGCGACATCCTGTGGTAAACCACTCGGTCAGTGGAAAGAAGCCAAGGCCGGTGGCAGAAAACCACAGCCGGAGACTGTGGTGGTGACGTAGGTGCTGCCGAGATGGGGGTGTCTCGGTGGGGCCTGTTTTGTTCTAGGGTAAACTGAACACCCATGGGGTGCTTGGTTATGCATTTGATTTTATTAATTTGGGACTTAGGTTTATTTAATTATTTGATTATTAATAAATAAATCATGGGCCATTTAATTAAATTAACTTTAGACTATAATATTTATGTTATATAATTAATCATGAAATTAACATGGCCCGACAAATTACATGGCACATTTAGTTAACTTAATTAAAGACTTAGCCTAATTATTTAATTACATTTTGATGACGTATAGTCCCTAGTCAGGCTGGATAGTCTGACTCACGGGTACTACCCGCATCCATCAGGAATGGATTGGATACTTGTGCGATGTGCGCACATAGCCCATAAATCTCAGTAAGCCGTTGTCGCACAAGAGGCTGATTACTTAGCCAAGTCCTCGTCGCAGCGCGACAGGATCAGACAGAATATAACTTATATTATAGTTATATTCGCCTAAGGAAAAGGGATATACACTTTCCTTAGTTGGATAATAAAGATCAAGCTATTTCAAGTCATTATATCTTCCTTAGGCCTCAAGAACAGGGAGCCCAGCCTGGACTCTCTCGAGTATAAAAGGAACCCCTTCGGTTCCACAAAGGTACGATATACACAATACCCTAAACAATAATATACACAAAACCGATTACTTACTCTCACGCTAAGTCTAATCGTAGGTCACAAACCCACGTCAAGCCTAACAGTGTTTGCTTAGTGCGCAGGGCCCTAAAGCAAATTTCACTTGGTGCGAGAGCCGAAGTCAACAAGACCCCAAATTAAGCCTAATTTGGGTTAAGCTCGGTCTAACCCAACTTTTGCATCAACAAGTTGGCGCCATCAGTGGGACCCACACTAAGCTCTAACTAATGACGAAAAGCGGTAAGAATGAAGGCCGTCAAGGATCCTCGACGGTAGATGGCCGTATCACATCAGTAAATGCTATCCCTGGATCTGCTAGTGAGGCAAACACTCGGGACGTGAACAATCCCCCAATTATAAGAACTGGAAGACTGTTCTCAACTCCCCTACTCGTCATGGGGGAAAAAGGCATCGAACGAGAGTCAACTCAGCCTCCTCCCAATAAGCAAAAAAGAAAGACGCCCCAAGAGGAGAGAGGGGAAGTCGTTGCTACAAAGGCACGCATGATGGAGGAGTATGTAGCTCATAACCTACAAGAACTCATCCCTTTGGTTGCTAAACATGAAAAGATGGTAGAACAAGCAAAGCGCGCGAAGCATGCCTCATCCTCAGAAGGCAATCTGTCAGGATCAAGTGATAATCCGCCAGAAAAACATATACGCGCAAGTTATTCTTCGGAGGACAAAATCTTCTCACAACCTTGGAGAAGAGCCAGGAAAAATGATTTTACAAGGCGCATACAGCATTATGGGGACACCAGAAAGTGTCGCATGCCATCATACGTGAAAACTTATGATGGCACGACGGATCCAGAAGACCACCTGAAAGTCTTTGAATCCCAGGAAGGTATCAAACAATGGCCAGAACCCGTATGGTGTAATATGTTTAAGTCTACACTTGTAGGGAACGCGCGGAAGTGGGTTGATAGGCTTCTGCTGCGAACAATCAACGGGTACGAAATGTTGCGAAAAGCGTTCAAAAGAAATTATGTGCAACAAAAAAGACATGATAGGAGTGCTGTATCGCTCGCCAGGGTAAAGCAGAACCAAGGAGAATACCTGGAAGACTTTCTGGAGCGTTTCAAGAGCGAGTGTAATAACTAGGATTTTACTTAGTTATGAAAGTTAAGTTCGTTGTGTGTGTCTAATCGAATTGATTTCTGGTTCAAAATGCGACTCAGTCGTCTTTTGATGGATAAAATAACAGGTTGGTCGTTGTAGTAAAATAAATGTGCGGGTTAAAGTAAATGACGGGTAAATAAAAGTAAAACTAATTAAAACGTAAATGGTGCAATATTAAAGCTTTTAAAAGTAAATTAATTAAATGACTTAAAATTAAAGATTGACGAAAATTAAATTAGACAGTGTAATAAAAATGAAAACTTGAAAACATAAAATAATGCAAACTTAAAAATTAAACTAAGACACATTATTAAAACAAAACCAAATCCGTCGGAATCCGATCGGAATACCGATCGGAATGTAAGCCGTCGGAATGCTGTCACAACAAAGCCGTCGGAATAATCCGTCGGAATAGGATCGGAATGGTACCTATCGGAATGCAAGAAACAAAACTATCGAAATGCATAAAAACTAAATCTAACGGAATACTTTAAAACTAGATCTATCGGAATACTTAAAATGACAATCTATCGGAATACTTAAATGAAACCATCGGAATGTGGCAATTGAAAATTTGGCAGCACTTCGTTTCAATAAGGCCTTAAGACCCGTCGCAATGTACGATCGCAATGAGCGATCGCAATCATGATCGGAATAAGGGAGAAAGAACCTCGGAATCTCAATTTCCTAATCCGATGTCACGATCGGAATAAGTGAAGCTGTCGCAATCCAAAGCCCCTTTTCAGATGGAATGAAATTCATAATAAGAAAATCAAATAAGCACTAAGACAATAAGCAAATAACAAAAACTAAATCAAAGCAACAATAAGATGAACAAAATAAGCTACGAATTTAAAAACTTTAAAGACACAAAATAAGCAAACTTTTTAAGCAAACTTTTATAAAGATAAAAATTTTAAGAAAACTTTACAACTAATAAGCTAAATACAAAATAAGCCAATAAGCATGTCAAGCTTAAAGCTTAAGTCGTATAAAAGCCTAGATAGGAATAAAAAGATAAACTTTTTAACCAAATAGATCAAGCAAAAATGAATGCTTAATCCAAATCAATATCAAATCAAAAACAAGAAAAGTAGAATAAGAATGATAATGAAAAGCTTGATTAAAGGAAAATAAATATTCAACAACAAAATTAAAAGACTTACTTAGAATTAAAGGCAAGAAATTTAAAGTGCAAGACAATGAAATTAAATTGACAATTAAGTAAATGACATGAAAATAAGTGTGCAAGTAATTAAAGGTGGAGAGCTAAGTTGTCAAATTAGCTAACAAGTATGAAAATGAAATGAAGCTCTCTATTTATAGGGAGAAGGGAGGTTAGCATGTGTTGGAAGCTTCCTTCTTTCTTTCTTTCTCGTAGTCTAAATTCTTCGACTATTTCGACTTTGTCTCGGGATTATTTGAACTCGTCTTGTAATTTCTTCATTTATTAGACTTGAGTTCTTTGACATCAATAAACTTCCGTCTTTGGACTTTTCTTCGATAAATCTTCAGAATAGGCCTTGGACTTCCGTTCTTTTTGCACTATTGATCTTTTGACTTCGTCTTTTCTCGTTTTCTTCGATAAAAGCCCGTGAAATCCCGTGTTTTCTTCCCTTTTCACATTTTGGTCCTAAATCACAACAAAAACACAAACCACACATAATTCTGACATTTACGACATAAAATACACGTTTTGGCTTGGTTATTATTATAATTAAGTGGTAAAAGGATAAGTGTTTTCACACTTATTAGAGTTTCTCCAAATAAAAGACTGCTCACAAATTTTGAAAGTATCCTGCTTCATGGCGGGCATACGAAACAGCGATCAAATAAAGAAGCTTAATGAAAGAACGCCCAAAACCTTTGATGGAGTGATAAGGCGGGTAAGGTCTTTCATACAAGAAGAATAGGCTGCTTCATAAATAACACGAAGCACTTATGATACAGATCTATCCGCATACCCAATGAAGGACCCAACAAGCAAGGCAGATCTCTAGGCCTTGATTACGTAAGAAAGAGAAGAGAGAGGCGAGCTTATAACTCAAGGTTTACCCCCCTCAAGTTAACCCCAAGAGAAATCCTCGTATTAGAAGGTGCGAGTTTCACAACCCCAACGCCAATGACCACCTCGGTCGAAAAACACGCTAATAATAGATACTGTGAATACCACAATGAGAGGGGTCACGCTACGAACGAATGTATTCAGCTACAAAAATATATCGAGAATATGGTAAAGAAAGGTGAGCTAAAACACCTTGTCAAAGAAACCACGAAGGATGATAGACAAAAGGTCGCTAGCGCAAATATTTACATGGTTGAATCATGGTAACGAAGGACAAGACAGAAGGTGAGCCAAAAATTCTCGAAGGGAAAATACATTTCCTTCCCCCCACTCAATGCAAGAAACATCGCAGACGGCCTGATAGTTATATAAATAAGCATTGGTCAGCACAACATACATCGCATGTATGTGGATGGAGCCAAATGATGTACGAGCACTGCTTTCTAAAGCTTAGCGCAGAAATAAAGAGACAAATGATCCCTGCGACTTCCCCGCTCATTGGATTCAGCGGAGAAGCTGTATGGCCCTTGGGCCAACTGAAGTTAGCAGTAAGAGTGGGAAATGATGAGCACTCGACGGAAGTCCCAATGAATTTTTTGATCATACGGTCGCCATCACAATATAACGGGATCATAGGGCGACCAGCTATACTAGCAATGCGAGCGGTACCTTCTAAGGCTTACGGTATGATGAAATTCCAAGTTGATGGAGGGTCGTAACGATAATCAACACGGCAGTAACACCCTCAGAATGCAACGCGACCACAGAACCGCCTAGGATCACGATGGAACCAAAGGTGAAATCACTACCAAACTTAAAGGTAGCAGTACATCCGCAGTACCCGGATCAGGAGATAACGATCGGAGGGACATTATCAGACAACGGAAAGACGGACATGTGTCGCCTTTTGAAGAATATCTAGACGTCTTCGCATGGGAACCCAAAGATATGACGGGGGTTCCAAGGTTGATAGCTGAACACAAGCTTCAAATCCACTAAGGATACCCTCCGGTTAGGCAAAAGAAAAGAGGACAAGCCCCAAAGCGCAACAAAGTAATACTGGACGAGGTAAAAAAGATGGTGGATGCAGGAATCATGAGGGAAGTTTACTATCATGACTGGCTCGCTAACCCGGTAATGGTAAAGAAACATGATGGCAGCTAGCGCATGTGCGTTGATTTCACAGACCTCAATAAAGCTTGTCCCTAAGATTGCTACCCACTCCCGGAAATAGATTGGAAGGTGGAATCGTGTGCAGATACCCCTTCAAATGTTTCCTGGACGCATACAAGGGATACCATCAGATACAAATGGCAGAAGAAGATGAGGAAAAGACAACATTCCATACCAGCCAGGGCGTGTACTGTTACACAAAAATGCCGTTTGGACTAAAGAACGCAGGGGCCACGTATCAACGACTGGTTGATAAGGCATTTGAAGGCCAAATAGGGCGAAATTTTGAGGTGTATGTCGTTGACTTGGTAATAAAAAGTCATACGAAGAGCGAGTTATTCGGGATATAGAGGAAACATTCTCTACCCTCAGAAGGATAATCATGAAGTTAAATCCAAAGAAGTGCACTTTTGGGGCGACAAAAGGCATGTTCCTAGGATACATGATTGACCCAAATGGAAACAAACCCTGTTTGGAAAAAACAGACGCGGTCATTCAACTCCAGAGCCTAAAAACGAAAAAGGAAGTGCAGTCGCTAAATGGGAAGCTTGCAGGATTGAACAGGTTCCTGTCCAAGTCATCATATAAGTCGCTCCCCTTATTTTAAACACTTAAAAAGTGCATTAAGAAAGGGGACTTCAATTGGACGAAGGAAGAAGAAAAGGCCTTCGAGGAATTAAAAGCGCATTTAGCTTCGCTTCCCATGTTAGTCGCGCCACGACCCAAAGAAGAGCTGATAATATATTTGTCCGCAACGCATAGAGTGATTAGCGCGGTGCTAATGACTGACTGGGAAAATGTGCAAACACCATTGTACTTTATAAGTAGAGCCTTACAAAGCTCGGAGCTAAATTATACCCCAATGGAGAAATTAGTGCTCGCGCTAGTGTTTGTAAGAGTTTGCGCAGATATTTCCAAGCGCACCCAATAATGGTGATAACAGATCAACCCATAAAGCAGGTGATCTCAAAACCAGATGTCGCAGGCAGGTTCCAAAAATAGAGTGTTCTACTAGGGGAATACAATATTACCTACAGACCGCGCAATACCGTGAAAGGAAAAATTCTAGCGGATTTTGTCATTGAAAAGCTAGAAGAGGGTGCTCAGGGGCTAGTTCAAAAGGAAGCATACCAAGCCCCGTGGATCTTGTTCACAAATGGGTCATCCTGCACTAATGGATCAGGCGCGGGACTCATACTCACCAATCCAGAAGGAATGGAGATCACATATGCATTACGTTTTGAATTCACAGCCACAAATAATGAGGCAGGGTATGAAGCGCTGATAGCAGGGCTAAGAATTGCACCAAGAATGGGCGTGCGCAATCTCGAAGAAAATGTAGATTCTCGGCTGGTAGCAAACCATATACTTGGTGATTATGAAGCAAAAGAAGATAATATGGTGTAGTACTTACAAAAAGCCAAAGCATTGATTGAGGGGTTCCATAGGTTCTAGATACGCCAAGTACCCAGGGGGAGAATAAGAAAGCAGATGCACTTAGCAAGATAGCTTCCACCAGTTTTACGCACTTATCAAAACAAGTCTTGGTGGAAATCCTCAAGGACAAGTCAATCAAAGAGCAAGAGGTCGCGTCGATTGTAGAGGAAGAAGGCCCTACATGGATGACACCGATTATGGATTATTTGATGAATGACTCACTCCCGCATGACGAAAATGAGTCACGGCGAGTGCGAAGACGTTCGAGGCAACTTGAAGTCAGAGATGGGGTCCTTTACAAGCGATCATTTCTCCGGCCATGGTTAAGATGCGTAGGGCCACGACAGGCGCAGTACATCATTAGCGAAATCCACGAGGGGTCATGCGGAATGCACGCAGGACCAAGGTCCGTGGTGGCAACAGCGTTGCCCAGCGGGTACTACTGGCCAACTATGCATACAGACGCGCGGACACTCATTAATAAATGCAATGACTGCCAGGTGCACAGGCCAGTACCTAGGCAGCCTCAGGAGGAGCTCACGCCGATTACCTCCCTTTGGCCATTCTTCAAATAGGGAATCGATATCGCGGGACCCTTTCCTGTAGGTGCGGGGGGAGTTAAGTTCCTCATAGTCGCGATGGATTACTTCACACGATGGATTGAGGCAAAGGCAGTCGCAACGATCACGGGGAATCAGGTGAAAAGGTTCATATGGGACAACATAGTATGTCGTATCAGACTGCCCGGTGAAATAGTCTATGATAATGGAAAGCAATTCGCAGAGAACCCATTCAAGGATTGGTGCGCGAAGAATGTGATACATCAACGGTTCGCATCGGTCGCCCACCCAAAAACGAATGGACTTGTGGAGAGAGAAAACAGGTGTTTGGGGGATGGCATAAAAGCACGGTTGGGGGAGCATAACAAGAAGTGGGTCGATGAGTTGTTGCATGTTTTGTGGGCACATCGCACGATGATCAAGACAACCACAGTTGATACCCCCTTCACCCTAACATATGGTACAGAGGCAGTCATTCCAGCTGAGATCAGACTACAAACACTCCGCACGGCGGAGGTAGACATGGTTACTAACGATGATGAGCTGCGATTGAACCTAGACATAATCGAGGAGCGACGAGAGTTAGCAGCAATCCGCGAAGCTAAGTCAAAAGAAAAGATGAAAAACTACTATGATGCAAGGGTGCGCAAGACCTCCTTCAGGCTAGGTGACTTTGTGTATCGCTCAAACGCGGCCAGTCGCGCTGAGAATACAGGGAAGCTTGGACCAAAATGTGAGGGACCCTACATAGTGACAAATGCACTTTGAAATGGTGAGTACCAGCTACGCGATATGGATGGTCGCGACCTACAAAGACCTTGGAACATATGCCATCTAAAGAAGTGCTACCTATAAGGGAAAACTTCCTAAGTGAATGTATTGTTTTTTTCTTTTATTTTATGTGTTTAAAATTTTGCAAGTATTAACAAAACAGTCGTGGTCCTTAGCTAGTTCCACGGCGCATTCAAAAAAAAAATTTCTTTATGTCATACATACTTTATTCTTGTAATATATTGCCTATTGGCGCATGCGTGCATAATGTTTCCAGGAGAAATAAGAGGAATGAGCCTACCCTACTAATTAGACTCGTCGAGTAAGTGGGATGCACCCCCTTCGACCATGAATCGTGTATCCTTGTTAGGCCCCTTGCTATTAATGACGTCGTAGCAAGTTATGCAGCCAGTAAACTCTGAGATTGTTAAGACACACTTGTGCACACCTAACAATGGGTCCGCCTCACCTGACCGTCCTTATGGTAGTAGCGATATACCGCACGTAATAAGCTTCTCAAACCCATATGGACCATTTTTTAAGTTTACATTAGCTTATTATGCGAAATTATGCTCTAATAATTAAATAGACTTTTCATAACAAAAAAGGATAGTGTTTATTACAAAAGCAAACATTCGTGGATATCAAATACAACATACATTTACAAATCTCTACGACGATTGGAGAGCAGATGGGTCTCAGAGGAGGATCTCTTCAGTTTTAGCAAAGGAGGGCACTAAGCAGTGGTGCGGTGATCCTTCAGACCTTTTTCCATCCGGTCTAGCAGGCGCGAATCCCTTTCCAGCAATGGCAATGGCAACACAGGGATGGAAGGAGCAAGATGGGCCGCACCAACGGAAGGCGCTGCTTCTATGTTCAGCAAGGCTTTCTTGGCGGCAGCGCGGCTCTCATGCGTTGCAAGGACCTCAGATAGTGGCACTTCCTTCTCAACCTTGAAGGGATCATGAACATCCCTAGGATGCGCGAATACTGGTACGGTCAACTGCTCCATGGATGGTTTTAGGTGGAAGTCTGCCAATGCTTATGCGCCCTCTGCCTTGTGGCGCGCTAAGGTGAGGCCCTCCATTACCACTTCAAAAGGAACTTCATGATCCTTGTCCTCTAGGCCAAAAGAGGGCAACGGACATACGCTCATTTCTTTCATGGCTGTGGTGAGCTTGGCGTCGGCCTTCGGATCATATAAAGACACCTCCGATAGTTCTTTGTTCAGTAACTTATCCTTGTGCCTTGTCACCAAACCTCTTGAAGTGCCCTCATTGATGGCGGCTATGACAGACTTGGAGAATGAGGCTCGCAGGGTGGGGTATTCCAAGGCAATTATTGTGGCTAGGCGCATACCATGGCGCACTAGCCACCGCTTCTCGGCTATCTCTTTAATCAGGCGGGGGTACAGTTCCTCATCCAGTTCGATACTCAGCCTCTTCAATTGACAGTTGAGATCGCTTACATCTTCCTTTACCTTAGCACCCAAAGTATCAGCATCAGCAACGAACCTATTCTTTCTGTAACACCCCCAAATATTCACATTTTAAATCAGCGGAAGAGTCTTTGGTGTTACGGGATAGCACATTACTTAAATCATAGACAACGCTTAAAAATCACGTCGTTTAATAATAAAGAATTTTCCATTCATAAATATCGAATTACATAGGTCCTCAGGTCATAGTATATCATAGAAATTTACAAAATATTTGAATGGAAATTTTTATTAGAATGCGGGTCATAAATTCTTGTTGTCTTCCCAAGGATTACCTTCATGTACCTGAGATAAAACATGTTAAAAAGGTCAGCGAAAATGCCGAGTGAATTCATAGAGTTTAATAAAAACCATTAGTATATCACCGGTATATAATTATTACCGAAAATCATTTTGTACAAATCTTTATCGTAGGCTATAAAATAGGCCAAAGACATTTTATACAAATCTTTGTCGTAAATCATAATATAGGCTTTTGCCTTTAAAACCATTATACGAACCATTGTCGTAAAAACATCATACAATACGTTTTATAACGTTGTATAGAGTTAAATGAAAATCGTTATATGAAAATGGTTATGTAAAACCAAAACACGAGCATAATATCAGTAATAAGACCCCGTATTGCTATTCAGGCAATACATTATAATTCAATGCGTATATTAGTATTTTCGTTATTGGATTATTATAAGCCGCATGACATTGCTACCTTACTATAACAACAACGGGTAGCTAACCGTTAATTCCTTTGCCCATCTAAAATAGCGTGTCGTCACAATAATCACGCTTATATAAATCTTCTCATACATAAATTCGCTTACCAATCAATGTCGCACGACGGGGATCAACGGTCAAGGCGCGAACTGGGTGATCTTACCCAAATAGTACTATCATATGCATAAGCGTCTAACAAATCCGGTAATTCACAATTCATGCTAATGGGACTTTTAGTAACATAACCTAACTAATAATAATCCATATCATTTCATTCATCGGGTCATATAATTATTCGGGTCCATATCAATAAGCAAACAATCGGGACAACAAGTGTCCTATTTTATTAAAACTAGCATGTTATCTCCCTCGCGGGTTTATAAAACATTTTATAAAACATTTAAAAGAGTGCCAGACTATGAACTCACGTTGATTGGGAAAGGCGGGTTATCAACGATTTGGATGTACGGTACGTGCTTCAATCACGGAAACCTAGATAAATAATACTCGGTCTTAGACTCTTGTCCAATGACTTTATAAAAATAATGGTTATGTATATATGATGATATCATATGTATGATGATGATCAAGTGGGATTTTATCTCTTCATACAACATTATAGTGTTATGTGTTAGTCAAATTTTTAGACTAGTTACACTAGTTTCAACTTATTTATATATTAAGGACCAATAAGCCCATTAAAAGTCCAATACATTATATTAATCTATTTATACTTTTAATACCAGACCTATACTCATATTTTGGGCCCAAGTGGGGTAAGCCCATGAGTAAGTCCATTAGTGTTAAGCCAAACTAGTTGGGCTAATAGTCCGATAAGGCTACTTTAGCCCATTAAGGTCCATAAGTTATAAAGCTCGGGTTTATCGGTTTTTACTTGTCAAATGTGTTCACATATCATTATATGAGTTATAAAAATGTTACATTAGACGGGTCCGATCATCTAAGTTTTATTTGGCGAAAACATTAATCTTTCGGTTTTAGCCGAAAAGACGTAAAACTTATATATAGTTTTATAACTTTAGAAAACATTTGAGTTTGTATTTTTATAAAATGCCAAGTTTATTTATCATAGTATATAACTCATTTTATAATACTTATTATTAGTTAGTGGTTTTTATCTATTTATTTTATAATAATATTACTTGAGTGCTCATGTTATATTATATAGTTTTATTTACAAATCTGATTATCAAAGTCACTTCCATCATTTTTGCCATATCTTGAGTTCTACAAGGAGATAGAAGCTCAAATTTGAGCAGCAAAAACTACATGATATGTGCTACAAATAACTCCAAGCTACTGCTCAATCATCCTCTAAGTATCTCTAATAATTCGTCCAAAACAGACTATACAGATTTGTACCTCAATAGTATTTTGATCATATCTTGCTTATTTTAATGATTCCATTGAGTGGCCAACTCACCACATATGTAAAAATCATATATCTAACTGTATATTTATTAATTCAAGCCATTTTAATAAGTGATCATATGGATACTTATTGTTTTATACAGCCTATGAATCTAATCAAGATTTTAACATCCTTACTTGTTGATTTTAATCTTTTTAGCCAAATCTATTAACACAAAATCCCCACATAATAATTTGATCATCATTCATCATCATATACATATACATTTATAAAGAAAATACATGATTACTTTTACAAAATAACAAGATGATAGGAAGAAACAATCTCTATACTACCATAGTGATGAAAAGGTTGAGATTTTGGATGAACAAGGCTTGGTTCTTGTCACCAAATCTTTAATCTTGGCAAATGAACTTTTGAGTTCTTAAAATGGATGAAAACCTTCATGGAAATAAGCCCTAAATCTCCTTGGAAACTCCTTTTCACATGTTAAGATCACCTTAAATCACCATACCTTCAATGGGTTATCATCATATGGAAGTTATACATATGATTTGCGGTTAAGATTTTTGATCAATGGTGGTGTTGTGGTGATGAATGAGGGACGACCAAAAGAGGAGCAAGAGAGAGATTTGAGAGGATTTTGTAGTTTGCATGTGTGAGAAGTATGAGTAAATGGTTTCAAGTTAGCTAGTTTATTAGTTTAGTGGTTTTGGTTAAGCACTAAGGACATGTGTCCTTAGTGTGTAAGATAAGTTTGACACCTAATGTGGTGTGTTGGCTAACCCTTGGCCGCCCATAGTGGGGGTGAGGCAAGTGTAAACTTGTCTCATCTCCACTAATTTACGGGTACTCCTCGATTCTAGTTTCCTCGATTTGCCTGCCCTCGGGTCGTTTTACGAAAAATGTTTTTATAAATTATGAATCAACGACACAAAACGAATCTAATAAAAATTGTCTCATAAAAAACGGAGTTCAAAAACGTAAATACGTAAACCTAGGGTTTCCGGTTTAGTCGTAAAGGACGCTAAATTATTCACGTAAGTCCTAATTTCTTCTCGTAAATTTGTGAGTTTATAAAGCAACACAAGATAAAATTCCAAAATAATATTCAAGAATAAATTTATTTCCTGAAATGTCGGACTTTCACAAAAATGGTGTATGTAAACATAAGCACGTAACGTAGAGTTCTCCGGTTTAGACGTAGTCGATGCTACTTTAAGACGTAAACCCTTATTTCTTCCCAAAAGTGAGTGAGTTCATAAATTAACAATAAAACAATGATTTTAAATAATACTTGAGAATAAAATAATGAACTTAAAATTTACGGATTGTCACAGTTTCCCTCCTCAAAGGCCCCCATAGCAACTAGGTTGGAGGCCTTTATCTGGTGAAGTTGGGTGCGCTCTTCATCAAGAGCGGCAGATAACATATTCCTTTCTTTCGTTAGGGAATGGAGGAGGGTGGCATCTTTTCTTCCTCTCTCGGCCTCTTGGTCTATTTTATCTTGCATATCGCCGAGAGCGGAGGATTTCTCTTCAATGACCTGCCTCGACTTTTCCTCCGAGTGTGAAGTTTGGCAGACAACCCCAGGTATCTCTTCTTGGGGTGCGATGTCAATGTAACTTGCTGCGCTGCCAGATAGCTTGCCTCATCAGCCAGGAAAACATCGCTCATCCCCTCTAGCACTACCTCTCAGCCAGGTGGCACGATGTTGTCTAAGAAGCTTGCGCAGTCAAAAGCACTCGTTAGGTCGGAGGACGCAGGCAGCTCCCAATTTGGAGCAAAGGTAGGATCTTGTGTGAACCCGCTTCCCCCCGCTGATGAAGTCTCCTTATGGGGTGAGGGCGTAGTCGTTGCTTTTTCAGCAATTTTTTCCTGTTCCTCGCTACTGCATAAGGGTAATGCTTAGACAGCCGCACGGAAAATAGTGACATATGAGGAAGAACGTATGACTAACTGCTACCGTATAGAAGAATATGGTTACCTTAGATTGATGGTGGCGGGAGGAGTGCGTGGAGGGGTCTTTGCAAGGTTCTTCTCAAACGCTTCCTCTGTTGCGCGTACCCCTGTCCAAGAGGGACCGGCCCCGGTGCGTGCGGATTTGTGTGAGATGATGGGGGGCTTATGTGTCTTTTTCCTAAAGAAGTAATGTCCTCTTCCTCAAACCCAGCCGCGGCTTTTTCGGCGTCTCTGGTATAATCGTCTAAAGATAGTGAGAAGTTGAGAAAGGGTGGTGGTTATTGTTGTAAGGGTGGCTGCTGTTCCAACTGTTGAACTAGTGGTGGGGGCGGTGGTTGGTCTGCGCCAGTGCCTTCACTCCCTTGGGCGATAGATGGCTCCTCAATCTCTAAGTCCATGGTATTTTTCTGCGCACGATCACGGAGTGACTCTTCATTTTCCTGCTGAGGGCGAGAGTACACCAGATAATCTTCAGGGAAGGCACCACGGACAAGGTCAAGAACGTCCATAGCTGCGAAAGGAAGCAAACAGACAATTGGAAAACATATTTTAGTCTTTTGATATGCGATGGTACTTACAAAACGTTATGATGAAGGCGAGAATGACCACTAACCCTAGTCATTCTCTCTGTGAAACGTTAGTACCATGTGCTCGCCATAGATGACTGCGCGGCTTAGGCCAAGAGTGACTAAAACACTCTCTGGATGAGGTTGCACGGGAATGAGGTTGTTGCTCAAAGTTTCCGCATCTGCAGCATTGTAGGAGTTGGGGCCAGGTAGAGGGTCCTTCCTCACAGTGTCAGGGGTCAAGAACGGAAAGTGGAAGGGGAAGGCAACGTCATCGATCCAGAAGAATATGTCGGTCCAATTCCTTAAGGAATCTACCTTCCCATCGAAATATTGCATACCACCCTTTCGATTAGCGAAGGATACCCAGCCATTGGCTAATTGCCACTGGTAGAAGACGCGGAAGAGATCTACTGTGGGTTCTATGTCCAGGGTGCGGTAGTTTATTTCGAAATTCGAAATTTTCGCTGCCCCTATGCAATGTAGTTGGGAGACGTGGGTCTCGTAGTGTATTAATACGCTTAGAAGAAAGCGCGACATAGGTATACGCTGGTTTGCGTAATCGAAGTAACGGGTGTACAACCCTATCTTCCCTGCGGGGAGCTGACTTATATTATGTTGTGGGTTAGGAACTTCTGGGTGCAGGTAGTTGGGTATGTAGAACTCAAAGGTAAATTCGTCTAGCTGCTCAATGGTCAAGATTGACGTGATGTCAGTTAGCTGTTTCACCATGGTATTGTGTATATAAAACAGTGGTCGCGCGGATTACCTTAATAAGAGATCTGGTGATATGGTAAATGATAGAGGCGTTAATGGTGATTTGAAGGTTTTGTAGATGGAAACGGTCAAAAGGAGGCGTGATGGGTTTATATAGGCTTCCTAGTTTTACTGTTCATGGTCAGATGTGTGCCACGTGTCCCCCACTTGCAACATCTAACGGTAGAAGATGAAGGGGTAACTATGACGTGGCACGCACTTTTCCCGAGTACCAAGGAGGTTAGGTGAAAGGGGGGATGTTTGTCTTCTTGGAGGTAATATTTAAAATCTAAGTTTATGCTTGGACTATGCGACTGTTTTGGTTTGATTATAGTCTAGTAGTTACGGATTGGACCTGCGACCACTAGACTGGGGGGACATGATGACGTATAGTCCCTAGCAGGCTGGATATTCCGACTCACGGGTACTACCTGCATCCATCAGGAATGGATTGGATACTTGTGGGATGTGAGCACATAGCCCATAAAGCCCGGTAAGCCGCTGTCGTACAAGAGGCTGATTACTTAGCCAAGTCCTCGTCGCAGCGCGACAGGATCAGACAGAATATAACTTATATTATAGTTATATTCGCCTAAGGAAAAGGGATATACACTTGCCTTAGTTTGATAATGAAGATCAAGCTATTTCGAGTCATTATCTCTTCCTTAGGCCGTAAGAAAAGTAGCCCAGCCTGGACTCTCTCGAGTATAAAAGGAACCCCTTCGGTTCCACAAAGGTACGATACACACAATACCCTAAACAATAATATACTCAAAACCGATTACTTATTCTCACGCCGGAGTCTAATCGTGGGTCACAAACCCACGGTAAGCCTAACGGTGTCTGTTTAGTGCGCAGGGTCCTATAGCAAGTTTCACTTGGTGCGAGAACCGGAGTCCACAAGACCCTAAATTAAGCCTAATTTAGGTTAAGCTCGGTCTTCCCCAACTTTTGCATCAACACATTTTATCTGTGGTATAATTAAATTAATTATAACACTTAGTTTAATTATACAATAATCAAGTTATGGTAATGTTTTATTAATATAAAATCAGGTTAATTTATTAATTAATAATCATTTATAAATCATTTATTATATTATTAATTAATAATTATCATGTTAGACTAAAGTATTTATTTATCAATAAACTTTACTATATTATGACATTTAATTAATCATGACTTATAATATATATTTATTAAGGTTTAGCTTATATCATATGCTTATTAAACAAGCTTATTACTATTTATGGAAACATGCTAACTACGGAAACATACTAATTATGGAAAAATGCTATTTATAGAAACATACTATTTATGGAACATGCTATTTATGGAAACATGCTATTTATGGAAACATACTATTTATGGAAACTTTCTATTTTTGGAAACTTAATATTTATGGAAACTTACTATTTTTGAAAACTTTCTATATATGGAAATATGCCAGTTTTAGAAAGTTACTATATATAGAAACCTGCTATTTTTAGAAAGTTACTCATTATGACACATCAAGTATAATAACACATGATAATGAAATACGTTAATCAATAACACATGAAACACTATGAAATACATGATAAAACATGTTGATCCCTTTGGTTGGATCTATATTCCGTTAAGAAGTAGTATAATAGTTTGTAATCAAACTAAAACACTTTGAGAACTCTTACTCAAGCTAAATAAGTTATGCAGAATGTAACTTATAAAGCACAGAAGAACATAATTACTTTTAACTATTCGATTCTCTTATTAATCGACTTGAATGAGGTACATGAATGACATCGTACCTATGTTCCTTTTATAGAGTAAGGAACCCTAGAAAACCTTAGAATATTCTAGAGGTACATGAATGACATCGTACCTATGTTCCTTTTATAGAGTAAGGAACCCTAGAAAACCTTAGAATATTCTATACAGATAACTACATCACAGACAGTATATTATCAATATTCTAACTATTTAAGTATATCACATAAGATATACTCTAACTATAACTATGACATATCTTATACAAAGATATATTCGTCCTAATCAATATAGCAGTACTTACTTTATAAGTAGCAGTACTTACTATGTACCGCGTTAACACTAACGGTACTTGAAAGATACTAACAGTACTTCAATAACACTAACGGTACTTGAGACTTAACAAATAATTCCCAACAATCCTCCCCTAAACAAGAATGATAACTTGTTGTCTTCTTGTTTCTCTTTGTACTAAATGTATTTAGAATACATGTCTTCAGTCTTCTCTTCAACCTTGGATTGAACTTGGTAATTTGTATTTGTATCCAACTGAATGTAGTCAAACACTTCAATATAGCTCTTCTTCTGATAAGATAACCCTCAAGCATCATGAACATCATCTTTGTCTGCAAACTATGATCTTCTTGTGTCTTGTAAACATTCTTTTGATATTTGCAGCAACAATGATTGTCTTCTTGAGTTAAGTCAATGAACTCTGAATCATGAACTTCTGTCTTGATTTAATGAGACAAAACCTTCTAAGTATTTTTTAATACTTCTTTGCTTGCCACTTCATACCTGAAATAAAACAGTTAACAACAAAAATCAATCTGTATTGGTTTCATGATTTTTAGCAAATCATCAGCTATTAACAGATTTGATTTATTCTTTACCAGTTAGCCGTACCCTTTATAATAGCCAATACTTTATTCATAAAGAATAAGGTGTACTGATAACCCTACAATTTTTGGTAAATTTTCAACCATCAACAGATTTGATTAAGTCTTTACCTAGTACCGTTTGTCTAGGACTAGCCAACTCTTTGTCTCGAAACAAGGTGAATTAGAACCATATAGTTTTTAGCAAACTACCAGCTTTCAACGGATTTGAGAAGTCTTTACCATAAACCTTTTGATTATGGACTAGCCAGTTCTTATGTGTGTTAGACATGGTGAACTGAGAACCATTTGTGAAGTGTGACTGAAAGTCAAACACTTAAGGCTCTTTCTCAGCTTATTCCTCTTGCTCCAAATCCTTGATTTGTTGTTTAACCATCCTGATCAACTCAAAAGAACCAACAGACTCTTCTGAGACTTCTAATTGTTGTTCCAACATCCTTTCCAACAATATTCTCTCAAATGGATATCTCTTTTCTTGTAGCATATAGTAAGTAACATCATCTATATCTAAAATATGCAGTCCACATGACCTATAATATCTCCAGTAACTAGGAACCTGATTCTCTAATACCTTCAACATTTTTTTATCACAGGTGTGTGGTTCATACATGAAGAGAAATTCATTATATAATAGTGATACCTCAGTTTTACCTGCACTGGCTTCTTGAACTAACCTGAAAAGATCTTGAATATCTTGTCTGTCAAGAATATGAAGAATGTCTTCCAAAAGTCTGAACATTCTTGTTGTGCCATCAGTTCTTTGTATTTCATGAGCTTCCAGTCCTTGATCCATAGTGTATATCCATCTAGCAATGGATGACTTCTTTCCCAAAATCTCTGTATCAATACATTGATCTTTAAAGTTTACTATCTTAAGTACTTTTTTAAGCTCTCATCATCATCACTATCTTCTGTTGTTGATTTAGCCTTTTTCTTGACTTTCTGCTTCTTCTTTGTTGATCTTTTCCTCTTAACACCCTTGGAGGTTCCTTCAAATTCCATTGAACCTTCTACCAAGTTTGTATGTACCGTTTCTTCATTATGTACTATTGAATGTGTATGTACTGCTTGTACATTTTCAGTCTTATCAACATCTTGAGCTTTATCTCCTTCATTCATTCTTTGAGCAGTCTCTGTCCCTTTTGAACTTACCTTTTCCTTTCTATTTTTCCTCACATATGTAGTCTTGATAGGTGGAGATGTTGTTGTATGTTCAGCAGTACTTGACTCAAATCTAGGAGCACTTCTAAATTGCCTTTGTTGTTGCACATGTCTTCTAGCTTCTTCAACAGCTATCTTATCTGCTTCAGATCCAGTCTCAACAAAATTTAATTCAGCTCTTTTGTGTTGTTCATAAAAAGCCTTGATTTCCTCAAAATTCTTCTTGACCAATTGAGCATGAGTGAAATGCTTAACTTTCTTGAGAAAAGTCATCATTTGATTCCTAATCTGCATGGTAGTTGGAGGCTTAATCTTTTCTCTTCTTCTTTTCTAGGCAAAGAATCTTTGTTGCTCCCTTACCAGATCATCAATCAATTTTGCTTTCTCTTCTTCATTATAAGCATCTCTTTCTTCAGCTATTAATAATTATGCAAGAAGCTCACTTGCTTGTAGTTCAACTTGAATCTTATCATACTCTTGTATGTTCCATTCTTGTTGTATTCTCCTAGCTTCTAGCAATTGCCGCTTTGCTGCAAGTTCCTCTTGTAATTCTTCTTCACGAATTTGGGCTTGCACTCTGAAAGCATATTCCTCATCATGGTCTAATTGATTAAATCTATACATGACTTTGCTGATATCATCATTAGAATCACTTTCATTTTCAGATTCTAATTATAATTGCTTCTTTCCCTTATCCTTTGGATAAATCTTTGGTAACTTCTTCTTCAGCTTGGAAGATATTTCCTCATAAGCTTGCTGTTGAATAACAATACCTTTAGTGGGATGTGAAGCTTGAACTTTCTTACCTTTAGTTTGATCCTTTTAGCAAGAACTTCTTGTTGTGTCTTCTTCTCAAACTCTGCTTGTTTTGCTTTTTCAGCTGAACTCTTTTCTCTTAGGTCAAGCATTATCTGAGCTAAAGTCTCATCCTCTCTAAAAGGAGTTTGACTTTCTAGTGAAGGTTAATCACCAGCAGTAGTTGCAGTCGGCTTAGTTGGCTTAGCATTACTTGGGTCTTCAACAATGTTAGCAGTACTTGCAGTTGGCTTAGTTGGCCTAGTAGTACTTGGATCTTCAGCAATGTTAGCAGTACTTGTAGTTAGCTTAGTTGGCATAGCAGTACTTGGATCTTCAACAATGTTAGCAGTACTTGCAGTTGGCTTAGTTGGCCTAGCAGTACTTGGATCTTCAAGAATGTTGACTTCACTAGTGTAAGACACACTTGTTTCTTCAATCACAAGAGTATCTCCAAATAACTTTTCTTCTACTGAATCTATCTTCTCAACTTGTAACTCCTCAGTCTTGTCTGATCTATAGCTCACTCTTGATCTTGACAGTACTTGTAAAGACTGTTTCTTGTAAAACCCGAATTGTCTTTGTGGTGGAGTTGAAGATATAGGAAGTTGAACATTAATCTCCTCCAGCTTCTCATAGAAACTACTCCAATTCACTTGAAGTTGTGGTGATTGAGGTTGTGGCTCTGGCTGAGTTACCATCATTTCTTTAATTTATGGTTCCTTATGAGTAGTTTGTGGTTCTTCTTGTTGAAGATCCATGTTAGTAGGCTCTTCCACACCAGTCTCTAAACCATTGCCATCTTCATAATTCCCAATGACATCATCATCAGCTTCCAATTTGATGTCATTTCAAGAAACCCTTGTTTGAATATTAGAAGAAGGTGGTGGTTCTTCATAATTCCTCTCCTGTTTGGTTGCATTCAGTTGCATTTTCTTGAGGTTTATGAATCTTTGCTTCTTAAGATCAGCTTTCTGAATAGACCTATTTTGCCTCATCCAAGGAGATACTTTATTCCTTAACTTGATTAGGCTGGCCTCCAATTCATCAATTTTCTTGTCTTGAACAAGCTTTTACTTTTACAACACTTGTACCTGGTTGGACAAGCTAGTGCACAAAGCAATTAAATTTGCAAATTCCACCACCTCTGGTGCTTGTGCTTGTGGTGAACCACTAGCAGCAATGGAAGCAGCAGGTGTATGGATCATCTCTTCTGTATTTGGTTGAATACCAATATTATGAGAAGAAGATTGAGAATCTTCTGAGGAATAGGAACTCTGGTTAGAAGGAGTTTGCGGAGAATCACTAGCATTGCTAGGTTCCTCACCTTCTTGGTTGGCACATTGGGCTAACATATGAGCAAATAATGGTGTAACAGTTCCTGTAAAGGCATTGCCTTGTTTAGTCAAGAAAGAGAAAGTTCTCTTTGTGAATGTAGGAACATCCCATTTATTTGTTAATTCTGGTAGGTTAGGGATTTGATCATTAACTAAAATTTGAATGAATCTAGGATACATTAAAAACTTCTTAGCACCTTCCAAATTCCTAGTCATGCCTTCAAAAATTAATTTTGAAAAATTGAAAACTCTGTTATTTGCTAGACAAATACTAGCTAATGCCAATGCAGCAGGGATTTGATCAAAAGAAGTACTTTTGGAGCTTAAACAGTGAATAGTAGCATGAAAAAGCTAGAAAAATATCTCTATGTTATTAAGCATACTATGTCCATTTTTATCATTTAGTCTTAAACTAGCCCTTAGCAGTACCTCAGTTACATAGATATTTATATGATTTACCATAGCCTTAATGCAAGGTTGATCAAAGCGAGTACCTAATACAATAGTATTCCAAAATTATTCAATAATAGGAACAGAGACAATGGGACTTACAGTGAGTGCGAAACGAATAGGACTTCGAGATAAAAATCCAAGAATCTCATGGAAACCAAGAGAGTCATCATTTAGAACAAGATTCGCAACCAAATTATGCTTAGAGATCAATTGTAAAGCAGCCATTAGTATTTTTGATGATCAAAAATTAGAGAGAATGTTATAGAATTAAGAAGTAAGAATAAAAGATTAGGTGAATCAATTGTATAATTGGAGTAAGTATTTATGTAAATAACAAACCCAAGGGCGAAGAAATGGCCAAATTTACAAAAGAGACCCTTAAGGTACAAAGGACATGTAGCGGTACATGGAACATACTCGGTACTTGGATTTGTGCTAGCGGTACTTGGATCCATAACGGTACCTCACAAATTTAACCATTTCATGCATTCCACTATCATTATAACCTCTTTTATCTTATTCTATCAACTTGCAATCACATCAAAAACACAAAAACATACACTATACAATAAAAACTAGCATAAAAATTGTACAGTTATTACCTCCCCTCAACATATGCAGCAATCTATTGGTTGAGCATACCAATATGTGTTACCAAGAACTCAAATCTCTTTGCATCAAATGCCTTGGTCAACAAATCAGCTACATTGTTGTCTGTATGAATCTTCAAGACTTGAATAAGCTTCTTGTCATAGGCATCTCTTATAAAGGGATTTCTTATTTCAATATGCTTGGTCTTGGAGTGAAATACTGGATTCTTGACAATGCATATAGTACTTTCATTATCAATGTAAATCTTGGTGTTCATGAAGTTGAACCCATAATCTAACAACTGATTTTGAATCCAAAGTACTTGTCCACATCAATGAGCAGCAGCTACATATTCAGCTTCAGTTGTAGAAGTAGCAATAATTGTTTGCTTCTTACACTGCCATGATATGAGTCTTCTACATAGGAATTGACAACCTCCTGTTGTGGATTTCTTATCATGATTAGCTCTAGCATAATCACTGTCTGAGTAAGATTCCAATTCAAATGTTGAATCTCTAGGATACCATAAACCTAAATTAGGCTGACTTTTAAGATACTTAAAAATCCTCTTCACATCATGTAGATGTGACACCTTTGGATTAACTTGGAACCTTGAACAGGCACACACAACAAACATGATGTCTTGTCTTGAAGCAGTAAGATACATAAATGAACCAATCATTGACCTGTATAGATGAATATCAACATTTTCACTATGTTCATGTTTGGATAAAGACTTATTAGCTTCAAAAGGTTTTCTTGTACTCCTTGAATCCATACATGAAAACTTCCTCAAGATTTCAGCAACATATTTATCTTGACTGATAAATATTCCATCTTTCCTTTGTTTGACTTGTAGTCCCAAAAGGAAAGTAAGTTCTCCCATAGAACTCATCGGAAATCTTCCTTTCATCAAAGCCTCAAACTCTTCACACCATGATTTCTTGGTAGAACCAAAAATGATGTCAGCAACATAGACTTGCACTAGAATAACCAAAAATGATGTCATCAAAATAGACTTGCACTAGAATAATATCCTTAGCATTCTTCTTGTTGCATAGAGTTTTATCAATGGTTCCTCTCCTATATCCATGTTCTAATAGAAAATTGGATAAAGTTTCATACCAAGTCCTTGGAGCTTGATGTAGACCATAAAGTGCTTTGATAACTTTGTAGACTCTGTTGGGGAACTTAGGATCTACAAAACCTGGAGGTTGTGAAACATATACCTCCTCTGAAATAGTACCATAAAGAAAGGTACTTTTCACATCCATCTGATAGACTTTAAAACCCATATATGATGCAAAGGCCAAAAATAACCTAATGGTTTCTATCCTTGCCACTGGTGCAAAAACCTCATCATAGTCTATCCCTACTTCCTGTCTATAGCCTTGAGCAACAAGCCTTGCCTTGTTCCTCACAAGAACTCCTCTTTCATCCTTCTTGTTCCTGAAAACCCATCTAGTACCAATAACTCTTTTACCTGAGGGAAGATCCACAAGAATCCAAACCTTTTGTAGCTCAAATTGTGTTAATTCTTCTTGCATGGCATCTACCCAACTTTCTTCATCAAGAGCTTGAGAAATTTTCTTAGGCTCTACTTGTGATAAGAAACAGGAAAACAAACAATGTTGAGTATCCATATGATTGGTTCTCTGTTGTTGTTTGACATAACTCACAAGTGCATGATTTTCAGTATTGGCATGAAGTTTTCTTCTGGTTTGCACAGCAGACTTGGGATTTCTAATGATCTGAGTAGTAGGATGATTGTTGTTGACTTTATGAGTGGGAATAGAACTGACTGGAATTTCAGTTTCCAAATTAATAAAATCAGTTACTACACCCTACTCATCATAGGAAGCTTTGGAGAAGAATCATTCAGCTAGACTAGCATAAATGTCTTCATCGTCCATACCTTGTAAAATATCTTCAAATGAGTCAACAGACTTTGCAGATTTTAACTTAGCAGTACTTGCAGATGAGGTACCGCTAGGTGTAGTATGTACTGCTGAGTGTTGTGACTCAAAAGATTCTTCTCCTGAATGCTTATGAGCAGATGTAGCATTCTTTTCTTGATCTTGAAGCCTTTGAAGCTCTTGGGAGGCATGATCATCAGTTTATGGCATAATTTGCTTCTGGGGAGTAGCAATCATGGGAGTAACAGTAGGCATATTGGGTACATGAATGTGAACATCATCATCCTGAGAGTCTGATGAAGAAGATTCTCCTTGTGTACCTGACTTAGTTGTACCAAACTCCTCACCTGCATTGTTAGTTTGACAATCCTTTTGCACAGAATAGTAATCCATGGAATTAGTTAGATAATCTAAATCAAACATCCAAGCATGACCTATTCCTGGGACATTGGGTTTATTTTCTAAGAAATTAACATGGGCATTTTCTTCAACCCTTTTAGATGCCAAATTGTAAACCTTATATGCTTTACTTTGCAATGAATATCCTACCAGATATCCTGGATCAGATTTTCCATCAAACTTCCCCAAATGATCAAGAGTATTTAGTATAGACACATGACACCCAAAAGGTCTTAAATGACTTATGGTTGGCTTAATACCAATTAAAAGTTCATAAGGTGTTTTGTTTTGAGGCTTGGTCACTAAGACTCTGTTTAACATATAACATGCAGTATTGATTGCTTCTACCCAAAATGTATTTGGCAAAATAGAATCAACCAGCATAGTTCTAGCCGCCTCAATTAGTGTCCTATTCTTCCTTTCAGCTACTGCATTTTGTTGTAGAGTCCTAGGATTACTAAATTGTCTCTTAATGCCTTTTGACCTACAAAATTCATCACATTCAGCATTTTGGAATTCTGTCCCATTATCTGTCCTAATGATTAAGACTTGTTTAGTAAACTGCTTTGCAACTAAAGTGACAAAATCCTTAAGTAATTAATTGGTTTCACTTTTAAGAGCTAAGAAGAAAATATAAAACTGAATATACTATAATCATTAGTTATATCTAAACAAAAGGTCTTATGACTAATGCTCCTTCTAGAAACTGGACCAAACAAATCCATACGCAAAAGTTGCAAAGGCTTTCTCACAGTATTGACAGTCTTGGTCTTACAAGAGGTTCTATGTTGTTTACCTTTTTGACAAGCAGCACATGTGAAATCATTTTGAAAAGATTTGTTAGGTAACCCTCTAACTAAATTTCTATTCACTGATCTATTAAGATTCTTGAAATTCACCTAACCTCATATGCCATAAGTTAGACTCATCATTAGAAGCCTTAGCTAGCAAACATGTACTTGTATCATTATTAGAACCCTGCACATAAACAAAACTTATTAGTTTTTAACAGGGACCCAAGCCACATTTGGCTCGGATCTTGTGGGACCTACATACATAAGAGTTTAATAGGTAGTTTTTCCAGTAAGACTACATACACTCTTATACTTCATGGTTCCAGTCACATAGTCAAAGACATAAATAGGTTTGTTGTCTTTGTACATTTTTGCCCTAAGTACTGTTTTAGCAGTACTTGCCTGAACACACGGTTTTTCACCTTTAGGAACCCACATTTGCACTAGTTTGTTATTAGGCTTACTTCTAGATGTTTTGGCTTTCTCAACTGCAATCTTAGAAGTCTTGAGGTGTGACAATCCGTCAATTTACGATTGATATTTTATTCTCAAATATTATTTGAAAATATTATTTTAATGTTACAATATGAACTCACTTATTTTTGGGAAGAAATTTGGATTTACGTCTTGAAGTAGCATCGACTACGTTTAAACCGGAGGATTCTACGTTACGTGCTTACGTTTACATACACCGTCTTTGGTGACAGTTCGACATTTCAGAAAATAAATTTATCCGTAAATATTATTTTGGAGAAAATAAATACACCGTCTTTGGTTGGATCTATATTCCGTTAAGAAGTAGTATAATAGTTTGTAATCAAACTAAAACACTTTGAGAACTCTTACTCAAGCTAAATAAGTTATGCAGAATGTAACTTATAAAGCACAGAAGAACATAATTACTTTTAACTATTCGATTCTCTTATTAATCGACTTGAATGAGGTACATGAATGACATCGTACCTATGTTCCTTTTATAGAGTAAGGAACCCTAGAAAACCTTAGAATATTCTATAAAGATAACTACATCACAGACAGTATATTATCAATATTCTAACTATTTAAGTATATCACATAAGATATACTCTAACTATAACTATGACATATCTTATACAAAGATATATTCGTCCTAATCAATATAGCAGTACTTACTTTATAAGTAGCAGTACTTACTATGTACCGCGTTAACACTAACGGTACTTGAAAGATACTAACAGTACTTCAATAACACTAACGGTACTTGAGACTTAACAAATAATTCCCAACAATCCTCCCCTAAACAAGAATGATAACTTGTTGTCTTCTTGTTTCTCTTTGTACTGAATGTATTTAGAATACATGTCTTCAGTCTTCTCTTCAACCTTGGATTGAACTTGGTAATTTGTATTTGTATCCAACTGAATGTAGTCAAACACTTCAATATAGATCTTCTTCTGATAAGATAACCCTCAAGCATCATGAACATCATCTTTGTCTTCAAACTATGATCTTCTTGTATCTTGTAAACATTCTTTTGATATTTGCAGCAACAATGATTGTCTTTTTGAGTTAAGTCAATGAACTCTGAATCATGAACTTCTGTCTTGATTTAGAGACAAAACCTTCTAAGTATTTTTTAATACTTATTTGCTTGCCACTTCATACCTGAAATAAAACAGTTAACAACAAAAATCAATCTGTATTGGTTTCATGATTTTTAGCAAATCATCAGCTATTAACGAATTTGATTTATTCTTTACCAGTTAGCCGTACCCTTTATAATAGCCAATACTTTATTCATAAAGAATAAGGTGTACTGATAACCCTACAATTTTTGGTAAATTTTCAACCATCAACAAATTTGATTAAGTCTTTACCTAGTACCGTTTGTCTAGGACTAGCCAACTCTTTGTCTCGAAACAAGGTGAATTAGAACCATATAGTTTTTAGCAAACTACCAGCTTTCAACGGATTTGAGAAGTCTTTACCATAAACCTTTTGCTTATGGACTAGCCAGTTCTTATGTGTGTTAGACATGGTGAACTGAGAACCATTTGTGAAGTGTGACTGAAAGTCAAACACTTAAGGCTCTTTCTCAGCTTATTCCTCTTGCTCCAAATCCTTGATTTGTTGTTTAACCATCCTGATCAACTCAAAAGAACCAACAGACTCTTCTGAGACATATAATTGTTGTTCCAACATCCTTTCCAACAATATTCTCTCAAATGGATATCTCTTTTCTTGTAGCATATATTAAGTAACATCATCTATATCTAAAATATGCAGTCCACATGACCTATAATATCTCCAGTAACTTGGAACCTGATTCTCTAATACCTTCAACATTTTTTTATCACAGGTGTGTGGTTCATACATGAAGAGAAATTCATTATATAATAGTGATACCTTAGTTTTACCTGCACTGGCTTCTTGAACTAACCTGAAAAGATCTTGAATATCTTGTCTGTCAAGAATATGAAGAATGTCTTCCAAAAGTCTGAACATTCTTGTTGTGCCATCAGTTCTTTGTATTTCATGAGCTTCCAGTCCTTGATCCATAGTGTATATCCATCTAGCAATGGATGACTTCTTTCCCAAAATCTCTGTATCAATACATTGATCTTTAAAGTTTACTATCTTAAGTACTTTTTTAAGCTCTCATCATCATCACTATCTTCTGTTGTTGATTTAGCCTTTTTCTTGACTTTCTGCTTCTTCTTTGTTGATCTTTTCCTCTTAACACCCTTGGAGGTTCCTTCAAATTCCATTGAACCTTCTACCAAGTTTGTATGTACCGTTTCTTCATTATGTACTATTGAATGTGTATGTACTGCTTGTACATTTTCAGTCTTATCAACATCTTGAGCTTTATCTCCTTCATTCCTTCTTTGAGCAGTCTCTGTCCCTTTTGAACTTACCTTCTCCTTTCTATTTTTCCTCACATATGTAGTCTTGATAGGTGGAGATGTTGTTGTATGTTCAGCAGTACTTGACTCAAATCTAGGAGCACTTCTAAATTGCCTTTGTTGTTGCACATGTCTTCTAGCTTCTTCAACAGCTATCTTATCTGCTTCAGATCCAGTCTCAAAAAAATTTAATTCAGCTCTTTTGTGTTGTTCATAAAAAGCCTTGATTTCCTCAAAATTCTTCTTGACCAATTGAGCATGAGTGAAATGCTTAACTTTCTTGAGAAAAGTCATCATTTGATTCCTAATCTGCATGGTAGTTGGAGGCTTAATCTTTTCTCTTCTTCTTTTCTAAGCAAAGAATCTTTGTTGCTCCCTTACCAGATCATCAATCAATTTTGCTTTCTCTTCTTCATCATAAGCATCTCTTTCTTCAGCTATTAATAATTATGCAAGAAGCTCACTTGCTTGTAGTTCAACTTGAATCCTATCATACTCTTGTATGTTTCATTCTTGCTGTATTCTCCTAGCTTCTAGCAATTGCCGCTTTGCTGCAAGTTCCTCTTGTAATTATTCTTCACGAATTTGGGCTTGCACTCTGAAAGCATATTCCTCATTGATGAGACTGCTTTTATACATGGTCTCATCGTCCAAATCGGCCTTAAAATGCATAAAATATCATAAAATAGACCAAATATATGCTCGTGTTTGTTACTTGTGTATTTTTAGGTACGGATATTGTGGAATTGACAAAAGAATACAAGAATCATTAAAAAACGAACACGGGAAATGAAGACGCACAATGAACCAAGCTCAAATTTGGAATTTTGCAAAAAGACCCCTCAAGTTTGAAGAATTGGCAAAAATGGCCCCTCATCTTTGATGAACTTGTTATAATTAACCCTTCAAAATGTTAATTGTACAAGTAGTACCCTTGAAGAATGAAGATGTGACAAGATCAACCCTTGGAAAATGATCAAAAGTGCTAAAGTTAACAAAAAGGACCAAAAGGACTTATTTTGAAATTGGTTTTGGACTGGCTGTGAAAGAGAGTTGACAGATTGGACTAACAATGCAAATAGATAATGGAGACTACGTTTGGTTTTGGACTGGATTTGTAATTACCCACCCATGGCCCAACAAACCCATTAGCCCAATTCATAAAACCCGGTTTAATATATTAAACTAGGGTCAATCAAAGTCAAACCCACCCACTAACTTAATTTCCCCCCATAACACGTTTTTAAACGTGTTTAAACCCAAAACAAATCAAAAACACCCTTAAACCACTTTGAACCCTAATCACCCCCAGGTTTAATTAACCTCAATCCAAGGGGATATTCCCTCAAATGGTGCAGATTGCTAATTAGCCTTTCCCTCACTTAAACCCACCTATAAAAACGTTGCCACGTGGCCTGTGGTCCTCACCCCCACACTCCCCTACTTCACTATTTTTGGCAAGAAGGGAATCTTGCATACCAATCAACGATTGGATGTCACTCCTTGGTCCCCAAGATTATTTCTACGCTCAAGATCAACCAAGCAGCCTGTCAAGTCACATGGAGCACCAATTGACCATAATTCGTCAAAGGGCAATTTTGAGAAATCCAAAATTAGGGTTTAAGGGCTGCATTTTCATTGTATTTTTTTATTTAGCTTCTAGATAGTTCCTATTAGCAGTATAAAAGGTGTGAGCCTGTTCACATCTTTCTTGTTCCAGTTTTTGCACAACTTGTAATTCCTTTTTTATAAAATTGAAGTTTGGTATTTGTTAAAGTCAATTGTAATTCCTTTTAATGTTTATAAAAAGTTTGTGTGTTGTTGAATGCAAAAGCTGAGTTCCATTGTTAATTGTGAAAGTTTGTGTTTGAGGTTTCAATTTCAAAAAGTTTTTGAAAAAGGGCTCAAGTTTTATAAATCAGTCCTTGGAAGTGAAAGTGGAAAAGGAAACTGGATTTGTGAGGTTTAAGTTGATTCAAAAACGTGTTAGTAAGGGTTCAAAGTTTTTGTGAAAGATTTTAAGAAAAAAAAAAAGTAGAAAACAGAATATTGGTTGAATATTGCTTGTTTTGCTTTTATTTTTCTTAGCAGGTTACTAATTGGTTGTTGATCATATTTTCTGCATCAACCCGAGTTGATTGGAGGTGAATTATACATTCACAAGGTTCTTGGATGTAAGAACCTAAGGTATCCCCTTTTTTCCTTTGGAAAATTTCAGAAAATAGAAAGTGTTTATGTGATTTGCATGTTTAGGTGTTCAAATGTGTTAAATCTGCTTTGATTGGTGTTCTTAAGTTGTTAATTGCATGATAGAATAGCTTTGGTTCAGTTTTCATAGGTTTTATTAGGTCATTGACTTGAAAAAGTTGGTTTACAAATATTTAACAGGGTGTTTGGAAACGTATTTTAGCAAGGTTTAGAATCTAATTTGTGTTTTGATAATGTGTTAAAGTTTTTGGTAATAGTTGAGATAGATTTGTTAAGTAGTTATAAGTAAGTTTGGACAGTTTTGTAGCAAGTTGTGAGCTTAAAAAGGAAAAACATAGGTAGAAATCTGCTTAACATCTTTCTGCTTATTTTTCTAAGTTTTGGTGCATGATTTTGTGAAATCTTTGAGATATAGGTTGATTCTAGGTTTGTTATTGCTTGAGTGCCAGTTTGTGTATGTGTGTGCTTAATTTGTGGCTGTGAAGTTCAATAGAGTGCAAGTTATAAGCCCATATAGTCCACAGACCTAGCCATTTTCATCAGAAACTTGATATGCTTTGATGTGCTTGATTTGCTTTGATCTTGTGTGCTAAGTGTTTACTTGAGCTTATTGCTTGACTCCTTGTGCTTAAATAAGCACAAGGGTGCCCTTGTTCCAAGAATATACCACAAAAAGTCACAAGCCAAGTCCTCTTGGCTCAAAAAGTGCACAAGTGTGCACTTGTCACTTGTTCATCAGAATATCACCAGACCTGGGCACAAATTGCCTTCTAAATTGCTTAATCTTGGATAATTTTGGGATTTGGATTTGTTTTTGTAGCCTACTAGTCACTGGAATCAAGTTTTCAAAAGCTAAAAAGAAAAAAAAAATAAATTGTCAAAAAGGACGTGGCCAGGACTCGAACCTGCGCCACTCCTCTCACAACACAACGCTCTAACCATCTGCCCTAGGGTCTTTGACTGGTAAGAGTTTACCAGGTTAAATACTTAAGGAGTGTTTGAGTTTGGCTTATTTAACTAAGCCGTGGCTTATTTGACTTTTTCTAGCTTATTGGTTAAGTGTTTTTGGTATCTTTCATTTTTCCTAGGATTAAAATAGGGTTTAGGATTTTTCTGGCTAAAAATATTATTTTTCTTTTTATTTAATTAATTTCTAGGATTATTTTTAGTTTTTAATTTAGAAAGTCATTAAAAAATATTAAACAGTAGTATAAAAATACAAAAAAATCATTTTTAGGTTTTATTTAATATTTTTGAGGTTTACATATAAAAAAGTTTTCAAAAACTTTAATTTTTAATTTTATTTGATTTTAGGTTTTTTATTAAACTTTAAAAATTAATATAAAATTCATTAAGAGGTTTTAGGAACTTTAATTTACATTTTCTTTCTAGTTAGAATATTTAGGATTTTTGAGAATTTTTTTAGAATTTATTTAGGAACTTTTAAATTTTTAGAATATTTTAATATTATTTTATTCATTAAAATAAAAAGTTTTATTTTTATTTCTTTTTTCATTTTTCCTAGATTCTATAGCATTAATTAAGACTTTTCCCATTTGTAGAATAATTTTTAGGCTTTTCAATTAATTTTTAGAATTAATTTAAGATTTAATACATTTTAATAGTTTTTAGGAGTTTAAAAATAGTTTAATTTGGTTTTAAAATTTTTAAAAATAGTTTTTAGCTTAATTAGGTCATTTTTGAGGTTTACAAACTATAAAATCTTGTTTAGGGCTTTTTAATATTTAAAAGTGATTTTTAGGGCTTTAATTAGCATTAAAAAAGTCATTATTAAATTAATTAAAAGGTTTTGGCAAGTTTTGATTTTTTGTAAACTCTTAGAATATTATTTGGGATTTTTTAGTAATTTTTAGGAATTTTTAGATTAAAATTTTAAATTTTAAGCTTTTCACGTTCTACGTCGTAACTTTCTAGTAGTGTTTTGCCTTATTTTTCTAATAATTTTTTTCGTCTTCGTCATTTTCTCTTCTTTTCTTCTAATTAATAATCAAAAACATAATCAATCATTCATTACACAACACACGTGCCTCCTCGAGAGAACGAACTCACCTCATTAAGGGTCATTTACACACGGTTTTCCTAAATCGTCGTGCTTACCCTATATTATTGCCTTGTTTTCCTAAACAAGTGTGATTTTATGACTATCAAAATGGCGCCGCTGCCGGGGAGGCGTGTTGTGTTTTGATTGAAACATTGTTGTTTTTCTATATTAGCCATAATATAATTGTATTAATAGCACTCTATTAATACGTATTATCGTTTTTCGGTTTTTTTGTGTATATTATTACTATATTGTATACGTAGAACAATAAATACACAAGTACTCCAAATACGTGAGCAATCACAACCTTGATTCGGGATTTCATCACTCGATCATTGTATTCGAATCTCAAACCAAAGAAAAAGGCAAAAATAGATAAATACTTTTGTGAAGCTCGATTTTGAAAATACAAACTATAAGGTGGGTATAAGGCGGTTGTATTTCACAACCTAAAGGAAAAAGGATCTTAAGTGCTTCGCGCCGCCTCGTTTCCTCCGCTTGCTTGTGCGTATTTGATTTTGAGAGTGAATCGAGGGTTTTGCCGCCCAAAGTATTACTACATATCATATATATTTTCTTGGTTTCCATTTGATTAAACCCTCTTGAACGATTTGGTGTTCCACCATCGTTCTAAAGTCATCGAAGGCGTTCACTCCACGTGATCGTTTTCATTCCTTGAGGCCTTTTTAATCAAGAGATTTGATTAGTGAGGAGATTTGTGGACTTTGTTGTCTACTTAATACATTCACCAATTTCCAAAAGGTTAATACAATCAAAAACCACAAAAAAATTGAAAAAAAACACAAAATACCAAAAAGAATCTTCTTTGCTCGCCTTCTCGTTGTACGTGACGTTTATGCAAACTCGCTCTAAAGCTAGACGTGCTCGTAAACGAAGAAACAAATCACTCACTCAATCTAGTGAGGAGTCTCCAAGTGAGGAACCTATTGTAGAACAAGAAGCTATCATGGCTAATCGTACTATGATGGAGTTACTTCAAGCACCCACCGAGGGTTATGGAGAAGCTATAGTTATTCCCGCAATCCTTGCGGAGAATTTTGAGGTGAAAACGGGTTTGTTGTCGATGATTCAAAACAACAAATTCCGTGGTGATGAGAAGGACAATCCGCACAACCATATCCGCCAATTTAATCGTCTTACCGCCACGTGCAAATTTAAGGATGTCTCGAATGACTCGATTAAGATGATGCTTTTTCCGTATTCCTTAGCGGGGCCCGCTAAAATTTGGTTAGAGAAAGAGCCACCCAATTCTATATTGACGTGGAAGGATCTCGTTTCGAAGTTCGTGAACCAATTTTTTCCGCCCTCTAAGACTACGCATTTGAAAAATGAAATTTCTAAATTTTCACAAGAATCAAATGAAAGTTTTTCTACGGCTTGGAATAGGTTTAAGGAGATGTTACACGAATGTCCTCATCATGGTTTTTCCGATTTGCACCAAATCGACACGTTTTACAATGGACTTAACGATCATGAAAGAGATTATTTAAATGCCGCCGCGGGTGGTAATTTTTTGTGTAAAACGGTTGAAGAAGCTTTGGTCATAATCGAGAATAGGTCTAAGGTTTATAGCCCTCGTCACACACCGAGTGTTGCCAAAAGGGGCTCATCATCGTCTCAAAGTATCAATGCATTACATGATGAAGCAAATGAAGAAAACCGATTTTTCGATAGATTTGCAAACCTTATGTCCCATTGGAAGGCTCAAGAAGCTTCCAACACCGCTTCGGTTAAAGCGGTTTCTAAAAGTTGTTTGTCGTGTGGGGGAGCTCATGATCTTTCCGAGTGCATTACCGCGGATGGTAACACTTCGAATGCTTTTGTAGCCACGGGAACTTATAACCAAATCGGTCAAGGTTCACGTTCAAATCAAGCTCCACCCAATCAAAATGCTAATAATTATCGCAACAACAACAATCAAGGTGGAAATTACCAAGGAAATCAAAGGAACTATAACAAAGGTAATTACCAAAGTGGAAATGGGCAAATTTCAAACCAAAACCAAAACCGTGATTTTCAAACTAATGCCCAAGGTTTTCAAAACGATCACACCAAAAATCTTCAAGGAGAGTTTTTGAATTATGCTAAGGCTAATGATGCTAAGTTTGACAACATGCAACGTGAAATGGTTAGCTTAAGATCCGAGTTGAAAAACGAGCTTAAAAACGAACTTGCTAATGAACTTAAAACTCATGCTAATAAAATGGAAGGAAATGTCACACGACTCCAACAAAATCAACAAAAAATGGAGCAAGGACAACATGAGATTAAGCAAGAGTTGTTAAAAGCGAATGCTAGGCAATCTAAGTTTGAAGACCGTATGGCTAAGATGTTTGAAGCTATCATGTGTAAGCCCTCTTCTTCGGGTGGTCTTCCTAGTGATACCATCGTGAACCCGAAAGGAGAATTGAAGGTTATTACCACTCGTAGTGGTAAAACTTTCAAAGAACCCATTTCTCGTCCAAGTACTTCTATGGAGAAGGAAAAAGAGAAAGAACCCGAGGTTGTGGTTGAAAAGGAGCACATTACAAGCCCACGAAGTACCGCTCAAACCACACCTACGGTTGAACCAATACCCATTATGGAACCCGAGATTCCAAGGCCGATGCCTATGCCCAATTTGCCCCAACCCACACCACCTTTACCCTACCCATCAAGACGAAACAAGGAAAAGGCACAAGAACGAAATAATTATCAATTTGAACTCTTTATGAAAATGTTTCGTGACTTGCATTTTAATATAAGTTTTGCCGACGCCTTAGTCATGATGCCTCGATTTGCCGCGAACTTCAAAAGTATGTTGAATAACAAAGAGAAATTGCAAAAATCGTCTAGTTGTTCTTCGGTTTTTCTAAGCCGCATACCTCAAAAAGTCGGTGATCCTGGAAAGTTTTTAATCCCATGTGCTATCCAAGACATGGAAGAATGCTACGCCTTGGCCGATCTTGGTGCTAGTATTAATTTGATGCCTCTCGAGATTTTTAAGTCGCTCAATCTTCCAAATCTCACTCCTTCAAGAATGTCAATCGAAATGGCCGATCATTCTACGATTCTAGCTTGTGGAGTTGCCGAGGACGTCTTTGTGAAAGTTGGGAAATTCTATTATCCCGTGGACTTCATTGTTGTTGATATTCCTATCGATCCTAAAGTTCCGTTAATTTTAGGTCGATCTTTTTTGGATACCTCGAGAGCACTTATCGATGTGCATGCAAGAAAAATCACTCTTCGTTTCAATGAGGAAGAACTCGTCATTAATGCAACCCAAAACTCCACTCTTTCTCATGTTTATTCGATCACATCTTTGTACAATGTCAATCCTATCAAAAGCATTTGTCAAAAGATTTCCAATAGAGTTTTAGGAGTTGTTGAGAAAAATGAAGTTCCGTCCCCTCCGCCGATGGAGGTTAAGAGTGTTAAGCCTATGATTCCAATCTCGAGTGATTCTTCGGATGATGAATACGTTGATCCCGATGGGGAGGTTTTCTTTGTTGACAAAAGATTTGAAAACTTGCCACCACCTAAACCAAAACGTTTTCAAAATGTGAGAATTTTTAGTGTGACTAACATTGTTTTAGATACACCAAATATTTTTGACATAATTAAATCGGGTTTTCACAAGGAGAGTTTTAAAGATGAAAAAGGAAAAGATTTTGAATCTAATTTAAAAGATTTTTCTACAATTCTAACTCCGTCATCACCGCGTTTATTGAGTACTACAAGCTCGTCTTCTCCTTTTGACGATGCTTTGTGTGGACCTAGTGTGGGGGAAGCCCCTTATGTTCCCTCCCCTTTCTCCACCGAGGACGAGATATTTGATCCTGGAATTGCTTGTATAGGGAAATCTCGGTCTTCCACCGATGCAATAAATGGAAAATCTTTTCATTTGATTGGTGCGAGTCTACCTCGAGTAGCTCAATGTTTTGCCTTACCCATTGTCCCACCCTTCTATTTCTTCTCTCCTATTTTCTTCTATCCCATTGGGATTTGTGTTGGAGTTGTGTTATCTCGTCTTTCATCCGAAAACGAGGACGCTATCTTTGACCCCGGTATACGTTTATCGGATTTTTAAAAGTACTCCACGTACTTTTGGGCCTTGTTTATCATGTAAGCCCCACCAAAAATTGACCAAACCATGATTATCCCTAAATGATCACATTTATGGGGATTCGAGTCGAGCTTTTGACTCGGTTATCAAAAACAAGGTGCCTCGTGGGGGAGACCCATGCTTATCCATGTACATATTATTGCTTTCTAATTAGTGTAATGTGAGGGGATTTGTGCCCTTCCAACCTTTGTTTCGTGGTTGTTTGTGCATTGTGTCTTTTAGATCATCATCTTCACGATTGGAGCCTCTCGTGTTCGTTTCATGGGAGCACTCGATCGTTTGCTATGGAGGCCTTTCCCAATATCCATCATGATATATCCTTTTATGTTCTAACCTTAGGTTTTTAGCACACTTCATAAACGGCTATTACTTATTGGTTACACCCTTTCCATGCTAGATTAGGCATTCGACTACGTCTCTAGTATGGGGGTGTTTGCACCCCTAGACTCGAAACATTGAGGACAATGTTTAACTTTAGTATGGGGGGTGAATAGATACTTGCCTTGCCAAACCTTCACGCTTTCCAAAGTTTATCGTTTTGTTATCGTTTTCTTGCAAAATAAGGCTAAAAATGGCCAAATTTTAAATTTTTTCTCATGTTTCATAAGTGTTTGAAGACACGAATGTAGATTTTCCGATGGCGAGAATAAGAGTAATTTTTGACTCGACCGTGCGTGTTGAGCACTTAGCTTTGATTCCTTAACTACACATTAGGCTAAGTCTCTTAAATGAGGACGAGAAATGATAGAGTTAATTATAAGTTACTATGCTAAACGTAGAGTACTCGTATTCTTTCAAAAACTCATATGTTCTCGTTGTTTGCTTATTCTCCCTTCGCTTGTAAATATTTTTTGCTTAATAAATATTGATTTAGCGGTTTAGTTTTGATTGTTGGGTTTCTAGTCTTTTCTAGTAGCTTCCGTGTAATTAAATTGGGAAGACATTAAGGTATCGCCAGCGTCACGGTTTTGAAGTATTGGCAACCCGAATAATCGAAAGCTTCACCCAATAATAAGATTTCAAGTGCTCACCTAAATCTAGCAAACAATTTGAAGCCCCACAAGGCCTAAAATCTATGCAAAATTGAAAGTGAATCAAGCCTTAATCTTCGAAGCTTTAAAGATCCAAAATTCGCTTTAGCGTGAGGATATACGTCTTTGGCTAATAAAACCACCGATGAGGCGGATAATAAAAGGCAAGGCAAGACCGAAGTCATAATAAAAGCTTCATGGCGAAGTTGAATAAAAGATGGAGGTAAACCAAAGATAATAAGGTCCTTCCGTTAGGGGGCGTATAAAAGTCTTGGTAATAAGTCTCATGTTCAAAACCGTTATAAAACCGTGTTTATCGATTCTTCTTGTCAACTTAATTTTTTAACATCGTTGTCTATTAGGAGGGGTTATTGATTTGATGGTCTTAGTTACACCGTTAGGACTCTATTTTTAGACCTAAATCTCTATTATCGCATAAGTCAACAATGTATCCTCGTGATCATTAAGACAAAATAAAATATAAGAGATACAACTTAGGAATAATGGGAGAATAAGTACGTGATTAGGGCATATGAGTAGTGTTAGCATTACTAACTTATAATGACAATGATCTCGTTGCACGCTTAGCATGGAATTGAAGTGAAAATCGAGGACGACGAAATTATTTCTAACGAAGCACTCACGTGTTCTTATCCTATGAACCTAAACGTCCCATTTTGCGATGAAAATCATACATTATGTCTAAAACGCAAGTAGTAGTAATAGTGTAGTGTAGCTAGTTTATATTTCAATAAAGTGAATAAAATTAAATTTTGGAGATGCTATGATACTTTATTCTTAGCATTGCGTGAGGGCACGGCAATGGTTTAGTATGGGGTAGTGATGAGACTGCTTTTATACATGGTCTCATCGTCCAAATCGGCCTTAAAATGCATAAAATATCATAAAATAGACCAAATATATGCTCGTGTTTGTTACTTGTGTATTTTTAGGTACGGATATTGTGGAATTGACAAAAGAATACAAGAATCATTCAAAAACGAACACGGGAAACGAAGACGCACAATGAACCAAGCTCAAATTTGGAATTTTGCAAAAAGACCCCTTAAGTTTGAAGAATTGGCAAAAATGGCCCCTCATCTTTGATGAACTTGTCATAATTAACCCTTCAAAATGTTAATTGTACAAGTAGTACCCTTGAAGAATGAAGATGTGACAAGATCAACCCTTGGAAAATGATCAAAAGTGCTAAAGTTAACAAAAAGGACCAAAAGGACTTATTTTGAAATTGGTTTTGGACTGGCTGTGAAAGAGAGTTGACAGATTGGACTAACAATGCAAATAGATAATGGAGACTACGTTTGGTTTTGGACTGGATTTGTAATTACCCACCCATGGCCCAACAAACCCATTAGCCCAATTCATAAAACCCGGTTTAATATATTAAACTAGGGTCAATCAAAGTCAAACCCACCCACTAACTTAATTTCCCCCCATAACACGTTTTTAAACGTGTTTAAACCCAAAACAAATCAAAAACACCCCTAAACCACTTTGAACCCTAATCACCCCCAGGTTTAATTAACCTCAATCCAAGGGGATATTCCCTCAAATGGTGCAGATTGCTAATTAGCCTTTCCCTCACTTAAACCCACCTATAAAAACGTTGCCACGTGGCCTGTGGTCCTCACCCCCACACTCCCCTGCTTCACTATTTTTGGCAAGAAGGGAATCTTGCATACCAATCAACGATTGGATGTCACTCCTTGGTCCCCAAGATTATTTCTACGCTCAAGATCAACCAAGCAGCCTGTCAAGTCACATGGAGCACCAATTGACCAGAATTCGTCAAAGGGCAATTTTGAGAAATCCAAAATTAGGGTTTAAGGGCTGCATTTTCATTGTATTTTTTTATTTAGCTTCTAGATAGTTCCTATTAGCAGTATAAAAGGTGTGAGCCTGTTCACATCTTTCTTGTTCCAGTTTTTGCACAACTTGTAATTCCTTTTTTATAAAATTGAAGTTTGGTATTTGTTAAAGTCAATTGTAATTCCTTTTAATGTTTATAAAAAGTTTGTGTGTTGTTGAATGCAAAAGCTGAGTTCCATTGTTAATTGTGAAAGTTTGTGTTTGAGGTTTCAATTTCAAAAAGTTTTTGAAAAAGGGCTCAAGTTTTATAAATCAGTCCTTGGAAGTGAAAGTGGAAAAGGAAACTGGATTTGTGAGGTTTAAGTTGATTCAAAAACGTGTTAGTAAGGGTTCAAAGTTTTTGTGAAAGATTTTAAGAAAAAATAAAAGTAGAAAACAGAATATTGGTTGAATATTGCTTGTTTTGCTTTTATTTTTCTTAGCAGGTTACTAATTGGTTGTTGATCATATTTTCTGCATCAACCCGAGTTGATTGGAGGTGAATTATACATTCACAAGGTTCTTGGATGTAAGAACCTAAGGTATCCCCTTTTTTCCTTTGGAAAATTTCAGAAAATAGAAAGTGTTTATGTGATTTGCATGTTTAGGTGTTCAAATGTGTTAAATCTTCTTTGATTGGTGTTCTTAAGTTGTTAATTGCATGATAGAATAGCTTTGGTTCAGTTTTCATAGGTTTTATTAGGTCATTGACTTGAAAAAGTTGGTTTACAAATATTTAACAGGGTGTTTGGAAACGTATTTTAGCAAGGTTTAGAATCTAATTTGTGTTTTGATAATGTGTTAAAGTTTTTGGTAATAGTTGAGATAGATTTGTTAAGTAGTTATAAGTAAGTTTGGACAGTTTTGTAGCAAGTTGTGAGCTTAAAAAGGAAAAACATAGGTAGAAATCTGCTTAACATCTTTCTGCTTATTTTTCTAAGTTTTGGTGCATGATTTTGTGAAATCTTTGAGATATAGGTTGATTCTAGGTTTGTTATTGCTTGAGTGCCAGTTTGTGTATGTGTGTGCTTAATTTGTGGCTGTGAAGTTCAATAGAGTGCAAGTTATAAGCCCATATAGTCCACAGACCTAGCCATTTTCATCAGAAACTTGATATGCTTTGATGTGCTTGATTTGCTTTGATCTTGTGTGCTAAGTGTTTACTTGAGCTTATTGCTTGACTCCTTGTGCTTAAATAAGCACAAGGGTGCCCTTGTTCCAAGAATATACCACAAAAAGTCACAAGCCAAGTCCTCTTGGCTCAAAAAGTGCACAAGTGTGCACTTGTCACTTGTTCATCAGAATATCACCAGACCTGGGCACAAATTGCCTTCTAAATTGCTTAATCTTGGATAATTTTGGGATTTGGATTTGTTTTTGTAGCCTACTAGTCACTGGAATCAAGTTTTCAAAAGCTAAAAAGAAAAAAAAAAAAAAATTGTCAAAAAGGACGTGGCCAGGACTCGAACCTGCGCCACTCCTCTCACAACACAACGCTCTAACCATCTGCCCTAGGGTCTTTGACTGGTAAGAGTTTACCAGGTTAAATACTTAAGGAGTGTTTGAGTTTGGCTTATTTAACTAAGCCGTGGCTTATTTGACTTTTTCTAGCTTATTGGTTAAGTGTTTTTGGTATCTTTCATTTTTCCTAGGATTAAAATAGGGTTTAGGATTTTTCTGGCTAAAAATATTATTTTTCTTTTTATTTAATTAATTTCTAGGATTATTTTTAGTTTTTAATTTAGAAAGTCATTAAAAAATATTAAACAGTAGTATAAAAATACAAAAAAATCATTTTTAGGTTTTATTTAATATTTTTGAGGTTTACATATAAAAAAGTTTTCAAAAACTTTAATTTTTAATTTTATTTGATTTTAGGTTTTTTATTAAACTTTAAAAATTAATATAAAATTCATTAAGAGGTTTTAGGAACTTTAATTTACATTTTCTTTCTAGTTAGAATATTTAGGATTTTTGAGAATTTTTTTAGAATTTATTTAGGAACTTTTAAATTTTTAGAATATTTTAATATTATTTTATTCATTAAAATAAAAAGTTTTATTTTTATTTCTTTTTTCATTTTTCCTAGATTCTATAGCATTAACTAAGACTTTTCCCATTTGTAGAATAATTTTTAGGCTTTTCAATTAATTTTTAGAATTAATTTAAGATTTAATACATTTTAATAGTTTTTAGGAGTTTAAAAATAGTTTAATTTGGTTTTAAAATTTTTAAAAATAGTTTTTAGCTTAATTAGGTCATTTTTGAGGTTTACAAACTATAAAATCTTGTTTAGGGCTTTTTAATATTTAAAAGTGATTTTTAGGGCTTTAATTAGCATTAAAAAGTCATTATTAAATTAATTAAAAGGTTTTGGCAAGTTTTGATTTTTTGTAAACTCTTAGAATATTATTTGGGATTTTTTAGTAATTTTTAGGAATTTTTAGATTAAAATTTTAAATTTTAAGCTTTTCACGTTCTACGTCGTAACTTTCTAGTAGTGTTTTGCCTTATTTTTCTAATAATTTTTTTCGTCTTCGTCATTTTCTCTTCTTTTCTTCTCATTAATAATCAAAAACATAATCAATCATTCATTACACAACACACGTGCCTCCTCGAGAGAACGAACTCACCTCATTAAGGGTCATTTACACACGGTTTTCCTAAATCGTCGTGCTTACCCTATATTATTGCCTTGTTTTCCTAAACAAGTGTGATTTTACGACTATCACTCATCATGGTCTAATTGATTAAATCTATACATGACTTTGCTGATATCATCATCAGAATCACTTTCATTTTCAGATTCTAATTATAATTGCTTCTTTCCCTTATCCTTTGGATAAATCTTTGGTAACTTCTTCTTCAGCTTGGAAGATATTTCCTCATAAGCTTGCTGTTGAATAACAATACCTTTAGTGGGATGTGAAGCTTGAACTTTCTTACCTTTAGTTTGATCCTTTTAGCAAGAACTTCTTGTTGTGTCTTCTTCTCAAACTCTGCTTGTTTTGCTTTTTCAGCTGAACTCTTTTCTCTTAGATCAAGCATTATCTGAGCTAAAGTCTCATCCTCTCTAAAAGGAGTTTGACTTTCTAGTGAAGGTTAATCACCAGCAGTAGTTGCAGTCGACTTAGTTGGCTTAGCATTACTTGGGTCTTCAACAATGTTAGCAGTACTTGCAGTTGGCTTAGTTGGCCTAGTAGTACTTGGATCTTCAGCAATGTTAGCAGTACTTGTAGTTAGCTTAGTTGGCCTAGCAGTACTTGGATCTTCAACAATGTTAGCAGTACTTGCAAATGGATTAGTTGGCCTAGCAGTACTTGGATCTTCAAGAATGTTGACTTCACTAGTTTAAGACACACTTGTTTCTTCAATCACAAGAGTATCTCCAGATAACTTTTCTTCTACTGAATCTATCTTCTCAACTTGTAACTCCTCAGTCTTGTCTGATCTATAGCTCACTCTTGATCTTGACAGTACTTGTAAAGACTGTTTCTTGTAAAACTAGAATTGTCTTTGTGGTGGAGTTGAAGATATAGGAAGTTGAACATTAATCTCCTCCAGCTTCTCATAGAAACTACTCCAATTCACTTGAAGTTGTGGTGATTGAGGTTGTGGCTCTGGCTGAGTTACCATCATTTCTTTAATTTATGGTTCCTTATGAGTAGTTTGTGGTTCTTCTTGTAGAAGATCCATGTTAGTAGGCTCTTCCACACCAGTCTCTAAACCATTGCCATCTTCATAATTCCCAATGACATCATCATCAGCTTCCAATTTGATGTCATTTCCAGAAACCCTTGTTTGAATATTAGAAGAAGGTGGTGGTTCTTCATAATTCCTCTCCTGTTTGGTTGCATTCAGTTGCATTTTCTTGAGGTTTATGAATCTTTGCTTCTTAAGATCAGCTTTCTGAATAGACCTATTTTGCCTCATCCAAGGAGATACTTTATTCCTTAACTTGATTAGGCTGGCCTCCAATTCATCAATTTTCTTGTCTTGAACAAGCTTTTACTTTTACAACACTTGTACCTGGTTGGACAAGCTAGTGCACAAAGCAATTAAATTTGCAACTTCCACCACCTCTAGTGCTTGTGCTTGTGGTGAACCACTAGCAGCAATGGAAGCAGCAGGTGTATGGATCATCTCTTCTGTATTTGGTTGAATACCAATATTATGAGAAGAAGATTGAGAATCTTCTAAGGAATAGGAACTCTGGTTAGAAGGAGTTTGCTGAGAATCACTAGCATTGCTAGGTTCCTCACCTTCTTGGTTGGCACATTGGGCTAACATATGAGCAAATAATGGTGTAACAGTTCCTGTAAAGGCATTGCCTTGTTTAGTCAAGAAAGAGAAAGTTCTCTTTGTGAATGTAGGAACATCCCATGTATTTGTTAATTCTGGTAGGTTAGGGATTTGGTCATTAACTAAAATTTGAATGAATCTAGGATACATTAAAAACTTCTTAGCACCTTCCAAATTCCTAGTCATGCCTTCAAAAATTAATTTTGAAAAATTGAAAACTCTGTTATTTGCTAGACAAATACTAGCTAATGCCAATGCAGCAGGGATTTAATCAAAAGAAGTACTTTTGGAGCTTAAACAGTGAATAATAGCATGAAAAAGCTAGACACATATCTCTGTGTTATTAAGCATACTATGTCCATTTTCATCATTTAGTCTCAAACTAGCCCTTAGCAGTACATCAGTTACATAGATATTTATATGATTTACCCTAGCCTTAATGCAAGGTTGATCAAAGCGAGTACCTAATACAGTAGTATTCCAAAATTATTCAACAATAGGAACAGAGACAATGGGACTTACAGTGAGTGCGAAACGAATAGGACTTCGAGATAAAAATCCAAGAATCTCATGGAAACCAAGAGAGTCATCATTTAGAACAAGATTCGCAACCAAATTATGCTTAGAGATCACTTGTAAAGCAGCCATTAGTATTTTTGATGATCAAAAAATTAGAGAGAATGTTATAGAATTAAGAAGTAAGAATAAAAGATTAGGTGAATCAATTGTATAATTGGAGTAAGTATTTATGTAAATAACAAACCCAAGGGCGAAGAAATGGCCAAATTTACAAAAGAGACCCTTAACGGTACAAAGGACATGTAGCGGTACATGGAACATACTCGGTACTTGGATTTGTGCTAGCGGTACTTGGATCCATAACGGTACCTCACAAATTTTACCATTTCATGCATTCCACTATCATTATAACCTCTTTTATCTTATTCTATCAACTTGCAATCACATCAAAAACACAAAAACATACACTATACAATAAAAACTAGCATAAAAATTGTATAGTTATTACCTCCCCTCAACATATGCAGCAATCTATTGGTTGAGCATACCAATATGTGTTACCAAGAACTCAAATCTCTTTGCATCAAATGCCTTGGTCAACAAATCAGCTACATTGTTGTCTGTATGAATCTTCAAGACTTGAATAAGCTTCTTGTCATAGGCATCTCTTATAAAGGGATGTCTTATTTCAATATGCTTGGTCTTGGAGTGAAATACTGGATTCTTGACAATGCATATAGTACTTTTGTTATCAATGTAAATCTTGGTGTTCATGAAGTTGAACCCATAATCTAACAACTGATTTTGAATCCAAAGTACTTGTCCACATCAATGAGCAGCAACTACATATTCAGCTTCAGTTGTAGAAGTAGCAATAATTGTTTGCTTCTTACACTGCCATGATATGAGTCTTCTACCTAGGAATTGACAACCTCCTGTTGTGGATTTCCTATCATGATTAGCTCCAGCATAATCACTGTCTGAGTAAGATTCCAATTCAAATGTTGAATCTCTAGGATACCATAAACCTAAATTAGGCTGACTTTTAAGATACTTAAAAATCCTCTTCACATCATGTAGATGTGACACCTTTGGATTAACTTGGAACCTTGAACATGCACATACAACAAACATGATGTCTTGTCTTGAAGCAGTAAGATACATAAATGAACCAATCATTGACCTGTATAGATGAATATCAACATTTTCACTATGTTCATGTTTGGATAAAGACTTATTAGCTTCAAAAGGTTTTCTTGTACTCCTTGAATCCATACGTGAAAACTTCCTCAAGATTTCAGCAACATATTTATCTTGACTGATAAATATTCCATTTTTCCTTTGTTTGACTTGTAGTCCCAAAAGGAAAGTAAGTTCTCCCATAGAACTCATCGGAAATCTTCCTTTCATCAAAGCCTCAAACTCTTCACACCATGATTTCTTGGTAGAACCAAAAATGATGTCATCAACATAGACTTGCACTAGAATAACCAAAAATGATGTCATCAAAATAGACTTGCACTAGAATAATATCCTTAGCATTCTTCTTTCTGAATAGAGTTTTATCAATGGTTCCTCTCCTATATCCATGTTCTAATAGAAAATTGGATAAAGTTTCATACCAAGTCCTTGGAGCTTGATGTAGACCATAAAGTGCTTTGATAACTTTGTAGACTCTGTTGGGGAACTTAGGATCTACAAAACCTGGAGGTTGTGAAACATATACCTCCTCTGAAATAGTACCATAAAGAAAGGTACTTTTCACATCCATCTGATAGACTTTAAAACCCATATATGATGCAAAGGCCAAAAATAACCTAATGGTTTCTATCCTTGCCACTGGTGCAAAAACCTCATCATAGTCTATCCCTACTTCCTGTCTATAGCCTTGAGCAACAAGACTTGCCTTGTTCCTCACAAGAACTCCTCTTTCATCCTTCTTGTTCCTGAAAACCCATCTAGTACCAATAACTCTTTTACCTGAGGGAAGATCCACAAGAATCCAAACCTTTTGTAGCTCAAATTGTGTTAATTCTTCTTGCATGGCATCTACCCAACTTTCTTCATCAAGAGCTTGAGAAATATTCTTAGGCTCTACTTGTGATAAGAAACAGGAAAACAAACAATGTTGAGTATCCATATGATTGGTTCTCTGTTGTTGTTTGACATAACTCACAAGTGCATGAGTTTCAGTATTGGCATGAAGTTTTCTTCCGGTTTGCACAGCAGACTTGGGATTTCTAATGATCTGAGTAGTAGGATGGTTGTTGTTGACTTTATGAGTGGGAATAGAACTGACTGGAATTTCAGTTTCCAAATTAATAAAATCAGTTACTGCACCCTACTCATCATAGGAAGCTTTGGAGAAGATTCATTCAGCTAGACTAGCATAAATGTCTTCATCGTCCATACCTTGTAAAATATCTTCAAATGAGTCAACAGACTTTGCAGATTTTGACTTAGCAGTACTTGCAGATGAGGTACCGCTAGGTGTAGTATGTACTGCTGAGTGTTGTGACTCAAAAGATTCTTCTCCTGAATGCTTATTAGCAGATGTAGCATTCTTTTCTTGATCTTGAAGCCTTTGAAGCTCTTGGGAGGCATGATCATCAGTTTATGGCATAGTTTGCTTCTGGGGAGTAGCAATCATGGGAGTAACAGTAGGCATATTGGGTACATAAATGTGAACATCATCATCCTGAGAGTCTGATGAAGAAGATTCTCCTTGAGTACCTGACTTAGTTGTACCAAACTCCTCACCTGCATTGTTAGTTTGACAATCCTTTTGCACAGAATAGTAATCCATGGAATTAGTTAGATAATCTAAATCAAACATCCAAACATGACCTATTCCTGGGACATTGGGTTTATTTTCTAAGAAATTAACATGGGCATTTTCTTCAACCCTTTTAGATGCCAAATTGTAAACCTTATATGCTTTACTTTGCAATGAATATCCTACCAGATATCCTGGATCAGATTTTCCATCAAACTTCCCCAAATGATCAAGAGTATTTAGTATAGACACATGACACCCAAAAGGTCTTAAATGACTTATGGTTGGCTTAATACCAATCAAAAGTTCATAAGGTGTTTTGTTTTGAGGCTTGGTCACTAAGACTCTGTTTAACATAAAACATGCAGTATTGATTGCTTCTACCCAAAATGTATTTGGCAAAATAGAATCAACCAGCATAGTTCTAGCCGCCTCAATTAGTGTCTTATTCTTCCTTTCAGCTACTCCATTTTGTTGTAGAGTCCTGGGATTACTAAATTGTCTCTTAATGCCTTTTGACCTACAAAATTCATCAAATTCAGCATTTTTGAATTCTGTCCCATTATCTGTCCTAATGATTAAGACTTGTTTAGTAAACTGCTTTGCAACTAAAGTGACAAAATCCTTAAGTAATTAATTGGTTTCACTTTTAAGAGCTAAGAAGAAAATATAAAACTGAATATACTATAATCATCAGTTATATCTAAACAAAAGGTCTTATGACTAATGCTCCTTCTAGAAACTGGACCAAACAAATCCATACTCAAAAGTTGCAAAGGCTTTCTCATAGTATTGACAGTCTTGGTCTTACAAGAGGTTCTATGTTGTTTACCTTTTTGACAAGCAGCACATGTGAAATCATTTTGAAAAGATTTGTTAGGTAACCCTCTAACTAAATTTCTATTCACTGATCTATTAAGATTCTTGAAATTCACCTAACCTCATATGCCATAAGTTAGACTCATCATTAGAAGCCTTAGCTAGCAAACATGTACTTGTATCATTATTAGAACCCTGCACATAAACAAAACTTATTAGTTTTTAACAGGGACCCAAGCCACATTTGGCTCGGATCTTGTGGGACCTACATACATAAGAGTTTAATAGGTAGTTTTTCCCGTAAGACTACATACACTCTTATACTTCATGGTTCCAGTCACATAGTCAAATACATAAGTAGGTTTGTTGTCTTTGTACATTTTTGCCCTAAGTACTGTTTTAGCAGTACTTGCCTGAACACACGGTTTTTCACCTTTAGGAACCCACATTTGCACTAGTTTGTTATTAGGCTTACTTCTAGATGTTTTGGCTTTCTCAACTGCAATCTTAGAAGTCTTGAGGTGTGACAATCCGTCAATTTACGATTGATATTTTATTCTCAAATATTATTTGAAAATATTATTTTAATGTTACAATATGAACTCACTTATTTTTGGGAAGAAATTTGGATTTACGTCTTGAAGTAGCATCGACTACGTTTAAACCGGAGGATTCTACGTTACGTGCTTACGTTTACATACACCGTCTTTGGTGACAGTCCGACATTTCAGAAAATAAATTTATCCGTAAATATTATTTTGGAGTTTTAAATTTGTGTTGGTTCATAAACTCACAAATTTACGAGAAGAGATTAGGACTTACGATTTTATTTTAACGTCCTTTTACGACTAAACCGGAAACCTTAGGATTACGTATTTACGTTTTTGAACTCCGTTTTTTATGAGACAATTTTTATTGGATTCGTTTTGTGACGTTGATTCATAATTTATAAAAACGTTTTTCGTAAAACGACCCGAGGGCACGCAAATCGAGAAAACTAGAATCGAGAAATACCCGTAAACTAGTGAGATGGGACAAAACACATTGTCCCACCCCACTAGCAATGTTGGACGGCACACTTGACACCACACCATGAAGGTGGCATCAAGTTAGCTAGTTTGTTCCAAGTGTAAGCTTAGCTTATCCTTTAAGCTTTCAACTTCCCACTTGTTTACACAAAACCACTAGCAACTCCTCATTCCACCATTTCTTACATGCAATCAACACCAAACTCTCTCAAAACTCCTCCCCCTTGCCGTCCAAAATAAAGCAACAAACACCCATTTTGATCTCTTCTAGCCATGAAACACATGTTTACTAGCTCTAATAAGGAGTTATCTTGAAGCCTTGATCATTTGGTGGCCATATTAACATCATTGGAGGTGATTTGCTTGTGTCCTAGGGCTGATTTTCCAACATATGTTCTTGATATTTGGTGGTCTTGGAGTTACTTGTTGTATTCATCAAGTCCTTGTCTTCCAAAAACAAGGAAAACACTTGGTTGGTAAAGAAGATCATCCTCTCCATTTTCTCTTGTTATTTTGTAAAGAACAAATGTATTTTCTTTCATTTTGTATATGTATATGATGTATATATGATGATAAAAATGTTGTGTGGGGATCAAGTGTTGATAGATATGCTTAAAAATGATAATAACTATAAGAAATGAGGTTAAAATCTTGATTATTTAGCTGGCTGTATAAAAACAGTATATAACTAAAACAAGAACTGATAAAATTGCATAGTATGATCCATTTACAGTAAGTACAAGATGTTATACACATGTGAGAGTTGACCATGCAATGGAATCAAAATAATGAGTGAGATATGATCAAAACAAGTTAGGTGGTCTAATCTGAATAAGCAGTTTTGTAGGGACTGTTAAGGCAAGATGAACTCAAAATGGGCAGTAGCTATAACTAAGTTAAATGTAGAACATAATATGAAGAACTTGTCACCTAAAAATGAGCTTCTAATTCATTATAGAACTCTAGATATAGTAAAAATGGTGAACATTAAGATAAAAATCAGATTTTTGGAATTAATGTTTATTATTATTAAATAAGCACTCATATTTTAATGTATAAAATATAAAATAAAAACCCACTAACTTATAAAACTTATTTATATAAATATATAAAAGTTTAATTAAATAGATAAATTATATAAATGGTGGAGAAATAATATTTATAAGTAATAAAAACTATAAACTTGATTTTTACGACTTTTTCGGCTATCGCCGTAAAATTAACCTTTTTCGCCAAATAAAACTTAGACGACCAAACCCGTCTAATGTAAAGTTTATAAAAGTCATATACTGATATATAAGTATCTAATACAAGTAAAAACCGATAAAACCCGAACTATAAGAAATACGGACATTTACGAGCTAATTAAGCATATTGGACTAATAATACAACAAAAATGGACTAAAACACTTATAAACTTATTGTTGGGCTTGACCCATTTAGGCCCAACTTTTAAAGTTTAAATACTGATAATATAAGTATGAAATGGATTAAAACAAGTTAAAGAACTTATAATAAGATTATTGGACTCAAAACACGTAAATAGGTAAAACTAGTAAACTAGTATAAACGTTACCGACACATAACACTAAAATGAGCAAACGAGAATATGTAAACCCACTTGATCATCATATATATATAATCATCATATGTATACAAAATTGTTATTTTTATAAAGTCATTGGACATGAGTCTAAGACGAGTATTATTTGTCTAGGTTTCCGTGATTGAAGCACGCACCGTACGACCGAATTGCCGATAACCCGCCTTCCCACATCAACGTGAGTTCATAGCCTCGCACTCTTTTAAATGTTTTTATGAAATGTTTTATAAACCCGCGAGGGAGATAACATGTTAGTTTTTATAAAGTAGGACACCATTTGTCCCGATTGTTTGTTTATTGATTTGGACCCGAATGATTGAATGACCCGATTGTATGACCCGATAAATGATTAAAGGACCCGATAGTACTATTTGGGGACGATCACCCCAGTTCGCGCCTTGACGGTTGATCCCCGTCGTGCCACATCGATTGGTAAGCGAATTTATGTATGAGAAGATTTCCATAGCGTGACCTTTGTGACGACATGCTACTTTAGATGGGCAAAATTGGTATCGGGTTAGCTACCCGTTGTTGGTTTAGTAAGGTAACAATGTCATGCAGCTTATAATAATCCAAAACTAACGAAATACTACTAGACGCTCCGAATTACGATGTATTGCCTGACTAGCAATACTGGGTCATACTATTGATATTATGTGTGTGTTTTGGTTTTCATAACCATACTCATATAACGGTTTTTATTTTCATACAACGTCGTAAGACGTATTGTATGACGTTTTTACGACATTGGCTCGTATAATGATTTTTAAGGCTTTTTATAACCATATTCATATAACGGTTTTATTTAATCTATACAACGTTGCAAAACGTATTGTATGGTGCTTTTAACGACAATGATTCGTATAATGATTTTTAAGGCAAATGCCTATATTATGATTTTCGATAAAGATTTGTATAAAATGACTTTGGCTATTTTATGGCCTATTAAAATGATTTGTACAAGATGATTTTCAGTAATAATTTTATACTGATATTATATTGATAGATTTTATTAAACTCTATGAATTCACTCGGCGTTATCGCTGACCTTTTCTTTTAACATGTTTTATCTCAGGTACTTGAAGGTAATTCTCGGGAAGACGACAAGAATTCATGGCCCGCACTTAAACAATATTTTCCATTCAAATACTTTGTAAAACTTTGTATGAAATATAATGACTTGGGACCTATGTAATTTTGATATTTATGAATGGAAATGATTTATTATTAAACGACGCGATTTTTATGCGTTGTCTATGATGTGAGTAATGTGCTATCCCGTAACACCAACGAGTCTTCCGCTGTATTGAGTTGTATAAATTTGGGGGTGTTACAGTTTGGTACCAGAGCTCTCGTTATAGAGAACGAAAGATTTTTAAAACCAAGGTTTTGAATAAAACATTTCAAAATCTTTTAACTATAAACATTTTTCTAAAAATGTCTAAAAATCTTTTGACTATAACAGTGCCGAAGAATTCCCGAGTTACCGACAAGGCCAGACTGAGAAGTGTTATTTTAATATATATATATATATAACTTGGATTATATTTATATATGATGTAATTTTATTACATGATTGTTTGATGATTATTTTGATTTTTATACGAGGTATTTATACGACGTAGATTGTCACAAGTAACCCTAAATCCCCTAGTAAATTAATCGAAGCTATTCTCATAGGAATTCTAGCTATCCTAGATCTAAACCAAGTTGTGGATGTTTATGATCCCAACAAATGGTTGATATTCGTAGAACTGTAGATATTAGTTGATTGTGAAATTGAAAGAAGAATTGGCGAGATTAAATCTGATATCGATGTCATGACGATCTTTCCTTATAGAGTGGAGTTTGACAAAACGTTATCACCTAGAAAGATGTCATCTGATTCGTTGTCATCCAATTCTTAAATTGAAATCGAAAGGGTGAATGTTGCACCTGAGGCTGTCATTGGAACCATTACCCAAAAGCCTCATGCCACTAGTACCTTTCCAAGAAGTCTAGTTGAATGATCAAGTCATTTCATACTAGTGACTCATTTGATAATTGTGTTGTAAGAGTTATAGGATTGGAAATTAAGTGTTGATCATATTGAGCTTTTATTGCCTTTACAAGGCCGAAGAATAAGGTTGTAAGTATTGGAGAATGAGGTAGGATATCGAATTGAGTATAAAATTTGTTGAAACTTGAATAAAGTAAAATTTAACTTTTATAGAATATGAGATTGTTAAGAGGAAGTCATTAAGCCCTGTGATTGAATTATAAGGTTTTATTTGATTGTTGATTCGTGTTAAGGGTTGTTCCTAGGCCATTGTCCACTGACGAGGATGCCCAGTGTCCAAGAAATAAATTGAAGAAATCTTCTTCTGAATTGAGACCGATGGATCTTTCGGGACATGTGGAACACCTAATGACTCTTGTAGATTAGTATTCATTGTGGTATCTTTTAAAAATCCCTAACTTAACTGAGATATCAGTTGGTAGGATGAGTTCTGAAAATTGTATGACATAGTGACACGTAATGTGTTACGGTACAATTTTGACTTGTTTGTGATTAATGAAAAAGACTACCTTTGATTGCTAAATTCTATATGTATCGATGTTATCTATCTTTTATTGCTTCATCCTAATGTTCGCATTAGTGATGCAACCATTGAGCAAGTACTCATCTCTGTTTGAGTTACGTTGTGGATTAATCTTTTTGAGTGCCATCGAGATCATGAACCTCATGATTATTTGGCTAAGCTCATTTCCTATTATATTGTAGTTAGTTCTTGGTGAACAAGCTTTCATCACTCTTCTACAGATCACACATTGTTTTTATAAAGTCAAAACGGTATCCTTTGAGAAAAATTGAATTTTCATCACTATATGGATTATTTAAAGTGAGATTTATGAGTAATCATTATCGAAATGAAGTTGTTTATGAAACCCTTTGGAAAAACTTAATTGTTTTCATAACAAAAAAAATCTTTGTAAATTTATTTTTGATTCTTATTTAAGAATGAAGCATGGAAATGTTTTTATTATAAACATGATGATAAAATTTTGACGAACTGAGTATTGCATCGTTAATCTTGAAATTGTATATAGTTGCGCGCCTACATACAATTTGGAATGGACCATGCAAGGCTGATTAGTAGTCACCATAAAACTAATTAATAAACACTACATTTTTTTTGAAGATTGAGAAGAATTAAAAATTTATGAGATCTGCAAGAAGTGAAAAATAGGGACATAATGTTAGGGACACCTACATATGTGCCTGTAGCATCTATTCTTCTGAGTTGAATTTACTCATCTGTGGAGATTGTCTTATTTGACAATTGACAATTATTTCTTGTCCAATTCTCCCGTAGTGAGATCCCTAGAAAAAGTATCTAATTACCGAGTGTTGATACCCGACTGGATGTATTGACGTTCTTATCATTTCTTATGATTTGATTTCATTTGAATGACCTGGAATGCGTACTCGAATCATGAAAACATGGGATATATTCATATTCGTTAAATGTTTTTGTCTGTATCTGATTTGAAATTCTCTCGCATAGATTATGCGTTGACCTTACTCTTTTAATAGTAATTGTGTATCCTAATATCCTTGAAATTGTGAAGGATTATGAATTATTATTAGTCTTTTGAGGAGTTCACATCTTATCGACGGCAATAAAAACTGGAAAGTTGATAAGTGCCAGTAGAATGGATTGATTGATTATGACACGACGACATTGTCTTAATTGATGGGAACTCGAGTAAAATTCCCCTAAATGATAAGATGTTGATTATCAAAAGTGATCTAAATAATTCTTGATGGATGACCATATCCTGCATTTAGACTTGAAAGTATACCATGAATGGTTGTGAATTAGTTATAGATATTGTAATCTAGAAGAACCTAAAATGAATTTATTAAAAGATGTTTATGTTATCTAAACTTTAGGAGGTATTTATTGATGAATTACCTAGACTTTTGCCATTAAAGCAAGTTGAAATTGGTATTGATTATATTCCCGGTGCTGCACCTGTGGTTTGTACACTATACGTCAGCACCATCTAAATTAAAGGAATTACCGTACAACTGAGAGAGTTGTCGGAGAAAGATTTTATTATACCAAGTCTGTCATCATGATAAGCTATGGTGTTATCATTCCTTATATTTATAGATTACTGTGAACTGAGTAAATTGACAATCGAAAACGATATCCATAACTCGAAATGGAAGATTTGTTCGATCATTTACAAGGTTTTTGATCCTCGGCATGGTTATCATCAACTTCGCATCTGCGAAAAGGATTATCTATTCCAATCACTACATCTGGTACTTGTAATGAACGTTATGAGTTTCACGTGATGTCGTTTGGATTGACAATGCACATGTAGTATTCATAAATATGATGAATCGCGTGTGTAGGCTGTAAGTTGATAAATTCATGCTCGTGATCACTAAGGACCATTTATTTGTTTATTTATAAGAATAAGAATGAGTTAATAATTATTAATAGATTGCCCTTAGATGACTGGGAAATAAAAACCTGTACCTTAAATATTTAACATAAGACTTAAGACTTAATTCTTTACATGATTTAACCGTGTGATTAATAGATAATGGAAGCTATATTGACTTTTCAAAGATTAGAACCATTAACGCTTAGGGATTAAAAACTTAATCCTTTACATAAAATGACCGTTGGATTAATAATGGTAAGATGTATGCATATAGACTCTTCAAAAAAAAAATTAAGAGCCCTTTTAAGACTTTGGATTTTACCAAAAAGAAAATGCAAATATGTTTTGACAAATGTTTTAACAAAGGATTTTTAAGGGATTATTCCCTTATACACCAATCATTTAACTAAACTCCTGTTTAGGGGTAAATGATTGTGTATACCTCAAGACAACTTAAGAAGGATTGAGGAAATCATTTAAACCATGACTTGAAATTTGAAACGATACATTCTGCTTTTCGAACTAAGAAAACTTTGACCAAAGTATAAACAAAGGTTTTTCGTACATTTACGAATCTTATTAAATATTTTCGATAAATCAACAAAAAATTTGTTAATTAAATTCAAATTTAGTTTATATAATTGGCCGAACTAAGAAATTTAAAATTTTTACGTTTACGTTTCATAAAAATTTAATAATTATTATTTAATTAATTGTAATAATTATCGATGCTTTAAACGCCGGATTGAGAAAAACTGATAAAAATGATAGATAAGACGAAACTAAAACATAGAAGATATGAAGAAAGAATTTTGAATAAATACGGTTATGATATTTATTTCATCAGGAAAGTGAACGAAATTACTGACGCATAATATAGAAAGAATATCTGAGTAAATTATGGACATGATAATTATATCATCATGAGAGGTGAATATAGATACCGACACGTTATGTATAAAAGATAAAGAACCAATTAGGATGTATTTCTTAATAATGAAGGTGCAAAATAAATTGCCGAACAATTTAAAAATAAACAATGTTTGTAAAAAGGATAATATGAATAGTGAAAGGTTTCACGGCTAATGTGAACCATTAAAAATTTAGAAGCCGATAGTGTTACATATTTTAAAGGCCACTTGTGGTTGTATAAATATGAAGATTGTGAGATATAGTTATGTTGGAATTTGTAAGTATAAGTATTATATGTATGTCATTTTTTACTAAAAGTATCTTTGTCTGAAGGAGTTGTACTAATGGCAAATTATGAAGGCAGACATCGCCTCATACATTAGTAAACGTCTAGCTATTGCAAAGGTCATCATCTGAATTTGATTCGATTTGGCTCATCGTCGACAGACTGACCAAATCTGCTAATATCATTCCCGTTAATGATAAATGCAAAAGAGTTATGTAAACATAGTGTGCCTGTATCGAACATCTTTATCAAGATCCTCGCTTCGCATCGAATTTCTAGAGATTTTCTCAGAAATCATTGAGAACGAACCTTGATGAGAGTACTATGTACCACCCCAAATCGAAGGGACGAGGTAAAGTAACGATACAAAGTAATATAAGTGCTGTTTTATGTTTGAATGATTGACCTTTGGTAATAGACCGTATAATCGTTTTCCTTTGAGAGATTATCCTTGATAACTATCGTATTAGGATCGAGATCTAATCTTGTTAGGATCTAAATCTTAGAGCATCTGTAAGCAAGAGTTTAGTTGAAGACACCCGACATAAACCCATTGTGGGTTGGACATGTCTCTTAGGTTTAAGGTTTCCTATGATGGCGAACCTATCCTTGCAAAATACCCGACCCGCGAGATCTAAAATGATTGTTGAAATTAGGATTTGATTATTAACTGCCGATAGTGGGCAGGAGGTTATGTGAATATAAAATATAGATCTTGAAGTGCCAAATGGGTAGCGAAGTTATGCCATAATTTTTAACCTTGGAAAAATGAATTCATGATCTGACAAATCATGGGATATAAGTCCCCGTTGTATGGGACCATTGAGATGACGTAAAAGTTGGGATTGAAAGGCATATAAGCTGGATCTACCCTAGGACTTCAAGAACTGCGTGAATTATGTTTCGTAAATCGAACTTGATAAAATATCTATCAAGTGAAAATCTGAATTCTTCTTAGTAAAGCTTAGATCGGCGAAAAGTTGCATTCATCAAAAACCCGTGAACATCATGGATAGAGAAAGTAAGTCAACATTAAGCCTGATCTTATTCCCGTAGTTATGTTTGATGAAACTCGCGTATTATAATGGATTGCACTTGTGAGAAAAGACCGAATGTGGAGGAAATACCCACATGGCTTTAACTCTATAAGAAGCGAGCAGTAAGATGATCTTTGAGGACAAAGATCCTGTTTAGGGGTAAATGCTATGAAAATCCGTCAATTTACGATTGATATTTTATTCTCAAATATTATTTGAAAATATTATTTTAATGTTACAATATGAACTCACTTATTTTTGGGAAGAAATTTGGATTTACGTCTTGAAGTAGCATCGACTACGTTTAAACCGGAGGATTCTATGTTACGTGCTTACGTTTACATACACCGTCTTTGGTGACAGTCCGACATTTCAGAAAATAAATTTATCCGTAAATATTATTTTGGAGTTTTAAATTTGTGTTGGTTCATAAACTCACAAATTTACGAGAAGAGATTAGGACTTACGATTTTATTTTAACGTCCTTTTACGACTAAACCGGAAACCTTAGGATTACGTATTTACGTTTTTGAACTCCGTTTTTTATGAGACAATTTTTATTGGATTCGTTTTGTGACGTTGATTCATAATTTATAAAAACGTTTTTCGTAAAACGACCCGAGGGCACGCAAATCGAGAAAACTAGAATCGAGAAATACCCGTAAACTAGTGAGATGGGACAAAACACATTGTCCCACCCCACTAGCAATGTTGGACGGCACACTTGACACCACACCATGAAGGTGGCATCAAGTTAGCTAGTTTGTTCCAAGTGTAAGCTTAGCTTACCCTTTAAGCTTTCAACTTCCCACTTGTTTAGACAAAACCACTAGCAACTCCTCATTCCACCATTTCTTACATGCAATCAACACCAAACTCTCTCAAAACTCCTCCCCCTTGCCGTCCAAAATAAAGCAACAAACACCCATTTTGATCTCTTCTAGCCATGAAACACATGTTTACTAGCTCTAATAAGGAGTTATCTTGAAGCCTTGATCATTTGGTGGCCATATTAACATCATTGGAGGTGATTTTCTTGTGTCCTAGGGCTGATTTTCCAACATATGTTCTTGATATTTGGTGGTCTTGGAGTTACTTGTTGTATTCATCAAGTCCTTGTCTTCCAAAAATAAGGAAAACACTTGGTTGGTAAAGAAGATCATCCTCTCCATTTTTCTCTTGTTATTTTGTAAAGCACAAATGTATTTTCTTTCATCTTGTATATGTATATGATGTATATATGATGATAAAAATGTTGTGTGGGTATCAAGTGTTGATAGATATGCTTAAAAATGATAATAACTATAAGAAATGAGGTTAAAATCTTGATTATTTAGTTGGCTGTATAAAAACAGTATATAACTAAAACAAGAACTGATAAAATTGCATGGTATGATCTATTTACAGTAAGTACAAGATGTTATACACATGTGAGAGTTGGCCATGCAATGGAATCAAAATAATGAGTGAGATATGATCAAAACAAGTTAGGTGGTCTAATCTGAATAAGCAGTTTTGTAGGGACTGTTAAGGCAAGATAAACTCAAAATGGGCAGTAGCTATAGCTAAGTTAAATGTAGAACATAATATGAAGAACTTGGCACCCAAAAATGAGCTTCTAATTCATTATAGAACTCTAGATATGATAAAAATGGTGAACATGAAGATAAAAATCAGATTTTTGGAATTAATGTTTATTGTTATTATATAAGCACTCACATTTTAATGTATAAAATGTAAAATAAAAACCCACTAACTTATAAAACTTATTTATATAAATATATAAAAGGTTAATTAAATAGATAAATTATATAAATGGTGGAGAAATAATATTTATAAGTAATAAAAACTATAAACTTGATTTTTACGACTTTTTTCGGCTATCGCCGTAAAATTAACGTTTTTCGCCAAATAAAACTTAGACGACCAAACCCGTCTAATGTAAAGTTTATAAAAGTCATATACAGATATGTAAGTATCTAATACAAGTAAAAACCGATAAAACCCGAACTATAAGAAATACGGACATTTACGAGCTAATTAAGCATATTGGACTAATAATACAACAAAAATGGACTAAAACACTTATAAACTTATTGTTGGGCTTGAACCATTTAGGCCCAACTTGTAAAGTTTAAATACTGATAATATAAGTATGAAATGGATTAAAACAAGTTAAAGAACTTATAATAAGATTATTTGACTCAAAACACGTAAATAGGTAAAACTAGTAAACTAGTATAAACGTTACCGACACATAACACTAAAATGAGCAAACGAGAATATGTAAACCCACTTGATCATCATATATATATAATCATCATATGTATACATAATTGTTATTTTTATAAAGTCATTGGAAATGAGTCTAAGACGAGTATTATTTGTCTAGGTTTCCGTGATTGAAGCACGCACCGTACGACAGAATTGCCGATAACCCGCCTTCCCACATCAACGTGAGTTCATAGCCTCGCACTCTTTTAAATGTTTTTATGAAATGTTTTATAAACCCGCGAGGGAGATAACATCTTAGTTTTTATAAAGTAGGACACCATTTGTCCCGATTGTTTGTTTATTGATTTGGACCCGAATGATTGAATGACCCGATTGTATGACCCGATAAATGATTAAAGGACCCGATAGATGAAATTAAATAGATTATTAAAGTTAGGTTATGTCACTAAAAGTCCCATTAGCATGAATTGTGAACTACCGGGATTTGGTAGACGCTTATGCATTTAATAATACTATTTGGGGACGATCACCCCAGTTCGCGCCTTGACGGTTGATCCTCGTCGTGCCACATTGATTGGTAAGCGAATTTATGTATGAGAAGATTTCCATAGTGTGACCGTTGTGACGACACGCTACTTTAGATGGGCAAAATTGGTATCGGGTTAGCTACCCGTTGTTGGTTTAGTAAGGTAACAATGTCATGCGGCTTATAATAATCCAAAACTAACGAAATACTACTAGACGCTCTGAATTACGATGTATTACCTGACTAGCAATACTGGGTCATACTATTGATATTATGTTTGTGCTTTGGTTTTCATAACCATACTCATATAACGGTTTTTATTTTCATACAACGTCGTAAGACGTATTGTATGACGTTTTTACGACATTGGCTCGTATAATGATTTTTAAGGCTTTTTATAACCATATTCATATAACGGTTTTATTTAATCTATACAACGTTGCAAAACGTATTGTATGGTGCTTTTAACGACAATGATTCGTATAATGATTTTTAAGGCAAATGCCTATATTATGATTTTCGATAAAGATTTGTATAAAATGACTTTGGCTATTTTATGGCCTATTAAAATGATTTGTACAAGATGATTTTCAGTAATAATTTTATACTGATATTATATTGATGGATTTTATTAAACTCTATGAATTCACTCGGCGTTATCGCTGACCTTTTCTTTTAACATGTTTTATCTCAGGTACTTGAAGGTAATTCTCGGGAAGACGACAAGAATTCATGGCCCGCACTTAAACAATATTTTCCATTCAAATACTTTGTAAAACTTTGTATGAAATATAATGACTTGGGACCTATGTAATTTTGATATTTATGAATGGAAATGATTTATTATTAAACGACGGGATTTTTATGCGTTGTTTATGATGTGAGTAATGTGCTATCCCGTAACACCAACGAGTCTTCCGCTGTATTGAGTTGTATAAATTTGGGGGTGTTACATGAGGGACTTTGTTTAACAGACTTTAAACCCAGCGGTACTTGAGTTTGGTCTAGCAGTACTTGCAGTTCTAGACTTGCTGGTACTTGGTTTACCAGACTTCAAAGGTACTAGACCCTTGTTTCATAAGTACTGCTCTTGGAACAAAGTTCTTGATAGAGATATTTGTAACCTTTTGAGGTTTAACTACCCTTTAGAATGATCAAACTTAGTTTGTTATCTTTATATCTCTGTGCCTATTAACCTGTGCATTTTTCCCATTACTGCTTCTTGTGTCCTTTTGTGCAGCCTTTTGTTTTACAATTTTATCTTTATGTAAAGTATAATCATTGATAAAATGACTTAGACTACCACAAACACAACATCCTTTTATTTTTAAGGAAGACCCAAAAGGTTGTTTTGACTTAATTTTCTCAAAACCTATCCTACCCCTCTTGGTTTTATTATGTTTTACATCATTATCTAATGCCTTACTAGGAGTTTTTACCTGCTTGGGAGCAGAACTAGTTTTAGAAGCTTCAGAAACAAAATTGTTCATTAAAGGTGGATAAACAATGTTTTTGGTCACAACAGATTTATCTTGAGATAAAGTACTAGAGTTTGAATCATTAAGGCAGCCTTTGGTTCTTCTAACTATATACTTGTATCATTATTAGGGGGCATGAAAATTCCTGATAATGGTGGAGGAACTGCCTTCATTCCTTTAGCATATCAATCATTTTCAGGTGTATTATCTGACTCAAAAGAACTATCAAAAATCCCCTTTGATAAGTCCTTGTCAGTAAAAGTTATCCCAGGTTGGTCCTCAATATATCCTAGGCCTGACTTCTAACACCCCCATCAAATGCTATGCGCAGCGAAACTACAACATTTGGGTGCTAGGCAGTTATCATCACACATAAGTTATTTCGAACGACTCAAAGAGACGTAGAAATTTAAACATTATTTAAAACAGTGTTATAACATCGTTGTCTACCGTTTTCCAAACCCCAAAAATAATACAAAACAGAGTTGCGTTTAGGTCCCCACTGTATCTCAACCCAACAGTACATTACTTGTTCGACATGACATAATATATATAAATTTTGAGTGATAAAAAGGGAGGAAAAACAAAGTAGACCTCCAAGCCACAAAAACTTCCATCCTCGCATGCTACGCTGCTATCAATCTTGGTTACCTGAAACACATGCTTAAAATTTTCAACACAAAGGTTGAGCGAATCTATGGGTTTATCAAATCATAAGTTAAACATAAGTATTAAAAACCAATCATGACCATTCAATAGCATTGTCGTGCACACAATCTATTATTCAAGGATATTATAATTAGCAATAGCTAATAATTGTGTTTAAGCTCGTGACACTAATCCGTTAACTCAATCACCCGCGTACATAGACCGGCATGATTTAAGTGAAACCAGTGCCCCTTCTAAAGTCATTATTTGTAATTATACCTTATTTCTTATCACAAGTTATCCATCCGTAGAGGGTACTCAACGTACTAGCTCTCGTCTCGGATAGGGTCGTCAACCCTATAGTACTATCAATTGTATACGCGGCTATCTCCAACCCACACAAGGGCAAGACAATAGTTAATAGTTCACGAAATTAGGGACTTTTACAACTAGGGACTTAACACAATTCAAGGAAACATTCGGGTCCAACAATCATTCATGACTTATGTTCTTTTCATTTAAATAGAATGCATCCCCCTCGCGGGTAAAAATGTTTGAAATAAGTAAAGAGCGAGGCTATAGACTCACCTTGCGTAGTAGTAGTGGTTCTAGCGAAGACGTAACGGAATATCACCGACGATGTGGTTGCCCCGGAAAATCTAACACGTGACCTAAAAATCCAAATACGAAAACCGAATCAATACTCCGTGTACATTATTGTACTAAACACATGCATATAAAAACACTTAATGCTTATGAGAACTCACGCCAAAACTCATACATGTGATTATTTCTAGACTCATACTATCTATCTATGTAATAAAAAACGTTTCAAATTTTATATCTTTGCCGGTACTTCCCAAAAGTACGGGCTGTTTTCTATGACTTAAGCATTTCTATAAATTACAAGAAAATTTGTAAAAATACCTTATAACCTGTAGAAAATCCATTTTAAATCACATAAAAGTTTTCACTTTTATGACCCATTACTCATTACAACACTAGACGTAAACTTTTTGGACTGATTTTGCACTTCTAACATGTAAGACTTGTTTGACTCATTTAAAAGACACCATTGACTAATCCAACTCTTAAGTCTGAAAATAGACTCTAAAATGCAGGTTTGAAACCAAAGAACAACTTTCAATCATTTATAAAACTCAATCTATGGTCCCCGGGATTTGACCTAAAACCAAACATAATTTCGGATTATGTTGATTCTCATCTCCCGGTACACGAACTTTCAAAATAGCATAACTTTTGACTCGTTTGGAGTCGTAAGCTCTACCTTATGCCAAAACGAAGATGAGACAAAGCTCTAAAACTACCTCCTATGTTTATAACCTGTTTACAAAATTAAACCCACGAAACATATGCCTAAACAATCTGCCTAAAATTTCCTTTTTCAAAGTCAATACAACACTTGATTCCAATCCAATCTAGCATCATCTAGTCCTAGCCTAACCACTTATAACCATTCATAAACACCCCAAACAGTCTATACTACCAAGAACATCAAATCCTCATAAGAACCCAAATCCTAAATCACACATGCAATTAGTTTAAATCATTTAAAAACATCTAAAACAACATCCTAAACAAGAACCCACAACACAATATATCAAAATCATCAAACCACAACCAAACCCCTTTTGGCCGTGGGTTTGGTGTAGCAAAAACACCCCAACCATTTTGTTTTTAGTAAATTTTATGGATGATTATCCATTATCCAATCACTAATTAAACATCCCACTAGTTTAATTACATCAAAACATGTTTTTGAAAAATCATTGATACTTGAAAAATATGTGTTAATGCATGTTGTTAGAAACTACATCAAAACACTTACAAATGATAATAAAAATGTGGTCTAAACTCGAATTTGATCAAAATAAAAAAAGGAAAATTTTGGTGGTGGTGGTGTATATGGTCAGCGGCCTAGGAGAGAAAAAGAGAGAAGAAAGAAATTTTTGAAAGTGAAAAATGAGGATGTTTCTCTCTCTCCTTCTTTTTGTAAAATTTTTAAGGGACCTTCTTTCAATTTTGTCATTCTTTTGGCCTTAGTGGCAAATCCATTTTTAAAGAGGGGGATTGTGACTAGTAGTCGGTTTTAAAAATTTACGGGAGTCGGGTTTAGTCCCGGCTACCTCAAAATACCTTTAAATGGTTCAAACGCACACAAAACGATTATACATATGGTTCCGACTCGACTTAAAATGTAATAAAAATAAAAATCTCAAAAAACTCAAATATCGATCAATCGATAATAAAACGTAAAAACTGGGCATCCGTCGGGATCGTAGTCGTCGTCGTCTTTCTTAAATCGTCGATCGTCAAGATTACGACCTTAAGCGTTGGTTTCAACATAAACCGTCAAATATATAATAAACAAAATTTCTTAAAAATTTCAAAAATATTCATAAGTTAGGATTAAATAATGGTGTTGGGTTCGGGGTATCACATCCTCAAGTGAGTCGTAACTTAAGAGAGATGCTCATACTGAACAGCTCTTGAGAGAATAACTTAGGATCATACGACACATTCACTGGTATCACATCCTCCCCTCCTTAAGGGAGCGACATCCCGGCGCTATCCGGTTCTTATACTCGCATTTCGTACTACTAGAAAGATGAGGGTACTCCATCCCAAAGAGGTCTTCACGTTCCGATGTGGACTTCGGTTCACGTCTCGGATTCCATCACACCTTCACAATTTGTTATTCTACCTTACTTCAATCTCTTAGCATCTCGATCCATGGTCTCCATTTCAATATCCCACATTCTTCATACGGTCATCAACACATCTCTTCTCACAGCTTCTCGCGGTTAACAAGTGATTCTTAATCTACACCATCTCTTCCGTAGCCTCTCAAATCATTTCAAGTCCGTTCAACTGACTTTTTCCTACTTCATTCCATCCAACTGGCGATCTACACTTTCGTCCACGTAACGCTTTCAATGGTGCAACTTCAATACTAGCATGGTAAATGTCGTTGTACAAAGATAATACCAACGACAAGTGTCGATCTCAACTACTACCCAGAATCAATCACACACGCTCGGAGCATATCTTCTAACGTCGAATCGTCCTTTCACTTAGTTTCATTGTAAAACCCGCATGCTTTTACCATGAATAGTACCCTTAAGATCGTACGTACTAGATTAAAACTTTCCTAATATAGCATGATTACGATTACGTGTTAGGATTTTACGTATTACGTACGTGTTAGAACACGATAAGTATTTACTACGCACGAGCACGTAATAATTATTTGACGATAATTAATCACGAACATGCGATCATGACATCATGAACGTAATTAAAACATGAACTATTATTAATTACATATATATATTTATTACGAGCGTAATTAAATATATTAGATCACGATAATTATGTAACGAGAACACTTAAAACGCGAACACAAATAATCACGAACGTATAACTTAACATCGAGACACGGAAAAAGGTACGGGTACCCCAAGTGGGGCCCCCTACCCGCGGCTACAAGGGACAAATGGGCCAAGCCCATTTGTAATTTTTACTAAAGGGGTTAAATGATTTTTACACTACTCATTTTTACATTTACAGAAGATTTTAGCAAAAACCTAAAACCCTCCTCTCTTCTTTCTTTTTGGCCGCCACCCTCAAAACACCACAAGGAGGTGTTTGTTGATCTTGGATCTTGGAATATTAGTTGGTGATCGTGTTTGTTCTTCGTCCTTTTGATCTACGAATTCGGTAAATCCTTTTTAAACCTTTTTCTTTTGATTTGATCTTTTATAAATCAAGAACATGTTATGTTTTTTACAAAAAGCTAATTAAAATCATGGATCTAACATGAATTGGGGTTTAATAAAATCAAAAGTATTGTTTTAAAGGGTGTTTGTTTTGGCCACAGCCTACACCGAACCCAAGGGGGGTTTCGGTTTGGCCATCCGACCACCACCAAGACCGTATGGTCCCGGTTGGTTGGTGTGGGCCCCACGGCAGCATCAAGAAAAGGGGTACCCCGATTTGGTTCGGGGTACGGTGTCGATTTCATGTCCGGTTCATGATTTTTAGTCTAGATCCGGTTCATGGTGTATGTTTAGTTTTATTTTTTATGATCTTATGTTAAAAATTAAATTAATAAATAACATGATTAATTTAATAACATGACTTAGGTTATTTTAATTATTAATAATCATGAAATTAATTAACCTAAGTATTTTTATATTTTAGACTTATAATTAATTAATTATTTAAAAACCATTATTATAATTAATTAATTAACATGACTTAGGTTATATTATTAATAAATAATAATACATGTTTTAACCTAAGTATTTAAGTTTATTTAATTAAAAACATGTTATACTTTAATTAAATATTTTAACCTATAGTTTAATTTAATTACATAAAATAATTATTAAATTATACATTATATCATATGACTTAGAAAATAATCATGAAAACACTTAGGCTTATATACTTAGCTTATTTAACCATCTTATTTCTAATTATGGAAACTTTCTATTTTTAGAAACTTAATTAAATAAGGCAGCTAATCTATTTATGGAAACCTTCTATTTTTAGAAACTTATTTATTTCAGGCAGCTAATCTGTTTATGGAAACTTATTTAATTAAGGCAGCTGATCTATTTATGGAAACTTTCTATTTTTAGAAACTTATCTATTTTAAGCAGTAATTCTATTTTTGGAAACTTTCTATTTTTGGAAGCTTTCTATTTTTGGAAACTTTCTATTTTTGGAAACTTTCTATTTTTGGTAACTTTCTATTTTTGGAAACTTTCTATTTTTGGAAACTTTCTATTTTAGGAAACTTGCTATTTTTGGAAAGTTACTTATTATTACACAGTAAGTATAATAACACATGAAATACCAGAAATACTTAATCAGACTAAACAGAATATAAGATAAACACGGTTTAAGGCTTTAAAACAGTAAAACATGGTAAGAACACATAAAATAAGCTAAGACATGACATAAAACCAGCTACGTATTTAGTAATCAGATACTTATTCATGTATGTATTTATGTAGCACTAGTGATTCGGAAGTAGGATTCCTCTCAGTTCATCTTCTTCGTTCACTGGACATAAGGTACGGATTCCCGTCCTTTCAGTATGGACATTCTTTCCTTATTAGGATTCCCCGTATGCAGCCAACTGTTTTCCCGTAGTATAAGTTACGTGTTTGATTGCTTATGTTTAATTAAGAATACCTATAGCCATATACATGCATGACCTGTTTCACCTAGTTATGGAGGTACCATAACCATAACATTAGAGGCACTGATGTTATGACTTCACCACGGCGGAGTGATTGCTCGTGGCGTCCCTTCAGCTTTTGGCCATTTATTTATATTTATCATGTGGGACGTATGGGTGCATCCTAGTTACATGTTTTCAGTCAGGATTTCATGGTGAATGTGGTGTGTGCCTTGCATCCTTCACAAGGAGCTGATCCCTCCTACCCAAAAACCAGTATATTAAATTAGAGGTAGCCCCTCTAATTTGCATGATGAGGTCACCCCTCCAAGTATTCATGCACGGTGGATTTTCGTGACCTATATTGGCTAATGGTAAAATATGACAAACAGTTTTTACAAGATAAACATAAGACTTTTCAAACTATTAAACCAGTTTTATCAAGACTTAACCAGGTTACTCGGGACTTAGTTTTCTTCCGCTGTTATGTGTTATATGCTTATCCTATTCATGCTTATTGTACATCCGTGCACTGAGCGTATTTGCTCAGCCGTTTTCTTTTTCTATGTTCCCAAAATGGCAGGTTCTCAGGGACGCTAGTAGACACTAAGAGTACGTGCATATGGACATTGTTTACTATATGCATTTCCTTTCTTATGCATTTCCTTTCTTATGATACTTTTGCTATGGACATTGTTTAGTCCTTTTCTTTATTACACTATGTTTGTGTGTGATGAGCTTTACATTTGGACTACCGATGTTTGATTCCGGTAGTTTCCTTTTATGGTCAAGTAATGTTTAGACATTTTTCCTTGTATGCTTTGATGACACGCCATAATTGCATGTGACATTTCCATTATCAAAATGGGGTGTTACAATTATGGTATCAGAGCCAAGGCTTCAACCTGTAGGCTCTCAAATATGACCTGTGATTAGTGGGTAGTCACTACGGTCTTCCTAGAACTGACAGTTGTTTTCATGCATTCATCATTTTTAAGCATACATATACATGTCATTGTCGCAGATTTTTTACTAAGTAATGGTTGGTACATGACTGGACCTATTTAGTCGCATGTGTTTTATCGAAACTTTTAAATTTGGGACCGACCCATAGGCGTCCCCTCGCTATGTCTTTTGTTTTGGGTGAACTGACCCGAGGCGTTCACTCTCGAGCATATAAAAGTTTTCATAAAACTGCATCATGCATTCATACACAAAATTTTCTTGCATAAAATTTTCTCGTGAAATTTTGGTATAAAATTTTTTCATGTATATATATATTTTTTTATGTTTTGATCTGTTTTAATCATATGTTTTATGTTATACTGTCATATGGTTCTCACACGCGAACAGGAGCAGATCAATGCTGCAATTCAGGTTGCTATGCAAGCTTTGCTTCCTCAACTGAGGAATGACATCAAGGCTGAAGTTCAAGCTGCCAACAATCAGCAGCATAATCAGGCACCTCCTCCTCCTCCTCCAGTGACATTAGCAGTATGGCTGGAGAGATTCAACAAGCTCCGCCCTCGAGCTTTTGAGAAGACGGATAGCCCCAGCGATGCTGAAAGCTGGTTGGCTCACATCGAGAAGATTTTCAATGCTATGGGTTGTGACCCCGCATACAAGGCGAGGTTGGCATGCTATCAATTCGAAGGTGATGTGCTAAACTGGTGGTTAACATTGATGCAGTCTGAAGGTGGTGACGAGTGGGTTGCTGGTTTGACTTGGGCTCAGTTCAAGGACAGGGTGATGGAGCAGTTCTTTCCCAAGGCTGAGTAGGACAAGCTTAAGAGAGAGTACCATGGGATCCGACAGAGAGCTGGGGAGAATAGCAACGAGTTTATGCAGCGCTTTCTTCGCTTAGCTGGTTTCCTTGGTACGGCAGCAGGTACTCCTGAAGAGCAGGCACATCACTTTAGATGGGCTCTTCGCACATCGGTCGCAAACAATCTGGTGTGTGCTACGTTCAACACTGTAGCACAAGTGGCCGATGCAGCACGTAAACTGGAGATGCTACAGGAGAGAGATGAGTTCGGGGAAGCCGAGAGACCCGACAAGAGGTAAACATTCGTATTCAAGCGGTGATCAATCCGTATACTTTCCATATGTCAATTATTCATCTCTTTAAATGTATCTTCCAGGCAGAAAACTAGGGACCGGTCTCAGCCGGCTACTCAGCAGCAACCTCATCAGCCCAAGGGAAACAGTCCGACTAACGACCGTTCTGCTATGGATAGGCGTGGCGGTAATGATAATTACCGTAACAACGTTGGGCACTCCAATAGCAGCAGGTCCTAATACTTAAGCATTTCCTTATGATTTCATGTTATAACTCATATTTTTACACTTTAGCAAAACTTCTACCAGGAACCATGGAAACGGTAGGGACCAGAACCAGAGAGGTTCGCATCCTAGCCGTCCAGCTATCACTGGTATTCCATCTTACGATTATCCGCTTTGTCCTTTGTACCCAACTATCATGTCTTATGTAAAATGTTTTATCAGGTTCCCAGCCAGCCAGAGCACCTGCTGGAGGATACACTCATCCTCTTTGCTCTACTTGCCACCGTAGGCACCCAGGACCATGTCGCCGTAATACTGATGTGTGCTTCAAGTGTGGTCTTCCTGGCCATATTATGAAGGATTGCCGTAAGGGCGAGATGGAGGGTACATCGGGACATGCTGATACCAAGCCGCCTCCTACTACCAGGCGTGTCTACACGACATCTCGAGACCAGGCCAACAAGTCTACAGGTACCATCACTGGAATCTTGTATATGTATGGTCAAGCTGCATGTGTTCTTTTCGATACGGGTGCTACTCACTCGGTTATTTCTAATGCTTATGCTAAGAACATTAGGATGCCTCCCTTGCCATTATAAAATAGGCTTACTATTTCCACGCCTTTGAGGGACTCTGTATTAATCACCCATGTATACAAGAGTCTTCCTCTAGAATTTGACGATAAGGTTCGACCTGTCGACGCACTTCCGCTGGACATGAATGACTTCGACATGATTTTGGGCATGGATTAGCTATCCAAGCATCATGCTACCATAGACTGCCATTCATATCGAGTTATCTTCGGTGATGTTAATGCACCAGAGTACATTCATAATGGGTTCATACCCGGACAGTCTGTACAAATCATATCTACCCTGCAAGCGCGTGCACTACTGTCACATGGCTGCGAGGGTTATCTAGCTACGGTTCACGACATGGATGCTGAATCCCCATCAATTCAGGATCAACCTATAGTGTCGGAATTCCAAGATGTTTTTCCAGCAGAACTTCCGGGCATACCACCTGCACGAGAAGTGGAATTCAGTATCGAGCTTATTTCAGGAGCTGAACCAATCTCCAAAGCCCCTTATCGCATGGCTCCCATAGAGCTGAAGGAGCTGAAGGATCAACTGCAAGAACTTCTTGAACGAGGTTTCATTCGACCGAGCGCATCTCCATGGGGTGCACCGGTCTTGTTCGTTAAGAAGAAGGATGGCAGTATGCGTCTTTGTATAGACTATCGCGAGCTCAACAAGATTACCATTCGGAATAGATATCCACTGCCTCGTATTGACGATCTGTTTGACCAACTCCAAGGGGCCAAACACTTCTCCAAGATCGATCTTAGGTCAGGCTATCATCAGCTACCGGTCAAGGAGCAGGACATCGCTAAGATTGCTTTTCGTACCCGCTATGGCCACTACGAGTTTGTAGTTATGCCATTTGGCCTGACAAATGCTCCAACAGTGTTCATGGATTTGATGAACAGAATCTTCCATGAATTTATGGACAAGTTCGTCATTGTCTTCATCGATGACATCCTGATTTTCTCAAAGTCCAAGGAGGAACACGAAGACCATCTTCGTACAGTACTACAAATTCTTCGCCAGAAGCAGCTGTATGCAAAATTCTCCATGTGTGAGTTCTGGTTAGACAAGGTGGCATTCTTAGGTCACATTGTATTAGCAGAAGGAATCACTATGGATCCAGCGAAGGTTGAGGCCATTACTAAGTGGCCAAGGCCGACATCAGCGACGGAAGTCCGCAGTTTCTTAGGCTTAGCTGGCTATTACCGTAGGTTCGTGGAGAACTTTTCCCGCCTAGCACTACCATTGACCAAACTGATGCGGAAAGGGGAGAAATTCGTCTGGACTGAAGATCGAGAGAAGAGCTTTGAAGACCTGAAGCAGAAGCTAGTATTTGCACCTATTCTTACTCTACCATCTGGTATGGGTGGATTTCAAATCTACAGCGATGCATCGGGGAAGGGACTTGGCTGTGTTCTCATGCAACATGGGAAAGTGATCGCGTACGCTTCGCGGCAGCTTAAGCCTTATGAAGAAAATTACCCCACGCATGACCTGGAACTTGCTACAGTCGTGTTTGCATTGAAGATATAGAGGCACTACTTATATGGAGAATCATGTGACATTTTCACGGACCACAAGAGCTTGAAGTATATCTTCACTCAGCGTGAATTGAACATGAGGCAGAGGAGATGGTTAGAGTTGTTGAAGGATTATGACATTAATCTATAGTATCATCCCGGAAAGGCAAATGTAGTAGCAGATGCTCTTAGCAGGAAGTCCGGAATGATCAACGGCATTAAAATCGAAGAGGAAATCATCAGAGACTTGGAACGACTAGACATCGAGATCATGGTACGTGGACAGCACGGTTACTGGGCTAATCTTAGAGTAGAACCCGAGTTACTCTCTAAGATCAAGGAAGCTCAGAAGGATGACGGAGAAATCTGGGCGATAGTACAGAATTTGGAGAAGTAGACGGAATTCAGAGTAGATGCAGATGGTATCATATGGCAAGGCACGAGACTTTGTGTTCCTGATGACCAAGAACTCCGGGAAGCTTTGTTAGCTGAAGCTCATAGCTCCCCATTCTCTATACATCCTGGTTCGACTAAGATGTACCATGACATCAAGCAGTACTTTTGGTGGAGTGGTATGAAACAGGATGTGGCCACTTACGTCTCCAAATGTCTTACCTGCCAGCAGGTTAAGATCGAGCATCAGTGATCTGGCGGTCTCCTTCAACCATTAGATATTCCAGAGTGGAAGTGGGAAAAATCACCATGGATTTTGTTACTGGTCTTCCGCCTACCAAGAGGAAGCACGATGCAATTTGGGTTATCGTTGATCGACTTACCAAATCAGCTCATTTCTTACCGATCCGCAAGGAAGATCCGGTAAGTAAACTCGCAGATACGTACAGAAGAGAGATCACGAGACTCCACGGTGCACCATCCAGCATCGTCTCAGACAGAGATCCTCGATTCACTTCGCGCTTTTGGAAAAGTCTGCAGAAAGCTTGGGGTACACAACTTAAGCTTAGCATGGCTTTTCATCCTCAAACGTACGGACAGTCGGAGCGAACCATTCAGACATTGGAAGATATGTTGAGGTCATGTGCGTTGGAATGGACGGGTGATTGGGATGATTACATCTGTTTGGTGGAGTTTGCCTACAACAACAGTTGGCACGCAAGTATCAGGTGTGCTCCATTTGAGATGTTGTATGGCAGAATGTGTCGCGCCCCAATCTGCTAGGATCAGGTTGGCGAGCGAACACTTGAAGGACCGTAAATCATAGAGATGACCAATGAGAAGATCGCAGTAGCTAAGCAGAAAATTCAGGAAGCACGGTCACGTCAGAAGAGTTACGCCGATAAGCATCGTAGGGACATACACTTTAACGTAGGAGATCACGTCTTCCTTAAGGTTTCGCCGGCATGTGGTGTTAGACGCTTCGGGATTAAAGGGAAGCTCAGTCCTCGTTTCATCGGACCGTTTGATATCATATAACGAGTCGGTGAAGTATCTTACCGATTGGCGTTACCTCTGCAGCTTTCGCATGTGAACAATGTGTTTCATGTGTCCTTACTCAGAGGGTACCAGTATCATCCCCTTCACATGGTTCAGTATCCACTGGAACAGATACGTGAAGATCTCACTTTTATAGAAGAACCCGAACGAGTTCTTGACAGACAAGAACGAGTCATGAGAAAGATTGTTGGAAATGCGTTTTTCCAAGGAAAGTCTCGGTCACATCATTATTAGCATAGATCACGAGCTATAGACTATTTAGGACATTGTAACTTGGAGTGACCTCCCTTTGGGGGAGATTGTTGGAAATACATTTTTACGTATTTAGAAAGGATCGGTCACTCCAATGATATTGGGCTCGTGATCCAATATAGCCCATATAGCCCACATGTAGGGTGGGCTATATAAACTCCCCTCCTAGCATGTTAGGAGGGGTTGGTTGTTGGTTCACTTCCATTTAAATAATCACATTTCATCTTTCTTCTTAACTCTCTCCTTTCTCTCTCTTCTTTCTCTCTCTAAGTTCTTCCATTTATCTCCATATCAATAGTATAATCCAACAATGCCTAATCCTTAGAAAAACACGATCCTTCAATTGGTATCAAGAGCATGTTTGATTCTTCGGATTAGCACGTTTTATCTTTTGATTTGTTGGTAAATTTTCCTCCTTTTACAAGTTTCTTTCTTTCGTCTATTTTTCTTTTTCTTTCTTTAAGATTATCTTTATATAATATTTGCTAAAAGTATTATAAAAAAATTTCTACTAAATTTTTCTACTAAAAGTTCTTATATTTTTCTCCAATTTCAAAATCTCTATAAAAAGTTTTTCTGTTTTTATCAATTCATCTATTTTTATCAATTTTCGATAAAAAGTTTTTCTCTTTTGTCTTTCCTTTTATCCAGTTTTTCATCTTTTCTGTTTTGTCTTTTTTCTCAAAATTTAAGTATCAAAAAAGGGTTTTGTATTCAGATGGTTATTCCGATGCATGCATAAGTTTTTGTCATATTCCGATAGAAGGTTGCCAGTATTCCGATACTTTGATATATCGATCGCAATAACCGAAAGGTTCTACTTTGCGATCACCTTATTCCGACACCCTTATTCCGACGGTTATTCCGATCGCCTTTTTTGCGATCGTGATTGCGACGGGTTTAAGGTAAAGTAAGACGAAACTCTGCCCAAATTTTTTCGTCACATTGCGATGGAAAGTTTTTGATATTGCGATGAATATGTTGAATATTGCAATGGATAAAATAAATATTGCGATGGGTTGTATGCTTGGTATTGCGATGGGATGTAGGTGGTATATTGCGATGGATTAAATTGTTTTTACTAACTGGTTAACTTGACTCACCCATCGACTCGACCACAACACTCGACACATCCACAGATTTAGACTCGACTATTCAAACATCAAGACTCACCACACCCAACCTCTCAAGACTCGACTCCACTGGTTTTCGAACCCAAAAAACTCACACTCGAACAAAAACTCTCGTCTCTCATCAGGACTCCACACAAATTCTTTTTAAGACTCTGACAAAACTATTCATCCACACTCGACTCCACCTGTCTCAAAAACAACTGACTCGTTTCCTACATCAACACCCAATCTCGCCTGGACACACCAACAGCCTTGACTCTCGACACACTCAATAAGATCTCAGTTTCAAAGCAAACTATCATCGATCCCAAACACCAAAAATAGAAACAAAAAGTACCTACCCGAGACCTCACTAAAGAGACCTTGAAGATTCATCTAAGTGTCGATTCGTGCATTCTTTAGCAGAACGAGATTGATGTATGCTTGATTTATTTGTGGAGGTTTTGGTTTCAATATTTGTTCCAATCTTTTGATTACTCAATCTGTGGAGGTTTTGGTTATCACTCTCACTATCATCCGGCAAGATCCCAATCTCTCAACTGTCCTTCTACGACGCGCATACAATTTTGCAACATCGTTCGGCCTCGTTAAACGATCCCTTGCTTCTGGCATCTTTGATCTGATTATTTGGGAGATTAAGTGATAAAAGGGCGGTGAAAACTAAGAAGGTGATTGTGGTGTATTGATATAATCTTAAAGATAGTGATCGGATTTAAGGAGAGAGAGCGAGAGATTGAATCTGCGTTTTGTTTGAAAGAAATTAGGGAAGTGAGATTTGTATAAACAAAAAGGGGCGGAGGTTTTGATAACGAGATTAGGTTTTGTGAGATAAACAAAAGGGACGGAGTAGTCTATGCGTATTTTTGGGGACTTGATATATACACTGGTTACTCTACTCTTATTGGACCGAATTTTTTGAATTGTCAAGACTAAGATCACATCTATTACTCAGCCACGTTTTGAGTGATAGAGTTGAAATAGCAATTTATTAGGCCACGTGTGGTACCATGTCCCATTTTTATGTTTTTATTTTTTTTATTATTTTATTTTTATTTTTTTTATTTTTTTTGAAGATTAAAAGGTAACATTTTTTTTAAAAATCAGTTTTTCTATTTTTATATTTTTATATTTTAGAAAGTTCTTAAGTTAAGATATTTTTTGTTATTCTTTTTTATTTATTTTTTTATTTTGAAAAATCTTATTTTAGATATTAATTCTATTTTGATAATCTATTCTTATTTTTATTTTTATTTTTATTTTTATCTTTATTTAAATTTTTATTTTGAAAAATTTTGTGATATTAAATTATAGTCGGGACAAAGACAACGTGTCAAAGCAACGGGATTAAGTGACAAAGCTTATTTTGCCGACGAGTTTTAGATCAGGTATTTGTAAGTGAAGACGAATTTTATCATCCATCGAGGATTTTTTAGATTTATTTTCGGATCGTTTCGTTGGTTTTGTCATATTCGGTAACTTTTTGTTTCTACGAAAACAACAACATCCACGTCATTTTTACTCGATATTAAAATGGAGTCTTTGAATTCGACTTTTCAAGAGGGAGAATCGCATCAAATGAAAGTTAAAGCTAGAGAAAGTAGAATGACTTTATTTCGACCACTTCGGTCCCATCTGTCGAACATTTCTCTACTTAAAGCAGGAAGCGGTTTTGTGACACTCTTCGGTCAAGATCGTACCATTTTCGTCCACCAAATGCTCCTCAAATTTAACCAACTACGAGAGCAGATCAACAAAGAAGACATTAATCAAATTGAATCCTCGCATTTACTTCAAGTTCTAGTGCAACATTTTTCGAGGTTCTTTCAATTTGATCCTGCCAAGGTTGAAGCTTCAATGATCTGCCAGTCATTCCTTGAAGACACACAAATCGACGTTAAAGACTTTAGGGATAGATAGCTCGAGTTCATGAAATCTATTGCACTTTCGATTTATGCAAATTCACAACCTCAACCAGAGCATCCTAATGGTATACAAGAATCTACGATGCAGATGACACAGCTGAAAAATGGTCTTACGGATGACTCAATGGAGACCGCCTTGGTTAACGATGATAGCAGCGTCATTGCATCACGCCAACGTGACTCAAGCATACATGACGAAGAGCCAATCGTTGAGGTACAATTGAATACTGAATCTCACAATGATCTACATCATGTTGAGAACTCAGAACCCACCTATGACCAACATGGGATGAAAAAGGGTGATTTCACTTCTGATTCATCCGATGTAAATCATACTGAGGGAGAAAATGATCAAAATGCTAAAGATCATGATATGTGCTTTATGACTGCTACGTTAACCAATTCTGCTTCTAGGATTAAAGAGCTTGAACTGATTTTAGCTCAGCAATCAAAAGAGCTTGAGGATGCCAAAATTGAATTTTGGAAGAAAACGGAGAAATTTGAAACATATTTTGAAAAACTTGAAAAGTCAAACGTTATTCTTGAACGAAAATTGGATCAAACTGCTCTAGATTCTAAAGCTGAAAAAGATAATCTTTTGAAACAAATTAAGTTGCTTGAATCTAAGTTGGCATCTCAAGATGAATTGCTCAAAGAGAATGAGACTTTAAAAGCTCAAGTACAGGAAAAGGTCTTTGCTATAGCTGCGTTAAAAAACGAATTAAGGAAAACCAAAGGAACTAGTGTGGACACTAAGCTTGAAAAACCATCAACCTTGGGGAAACCGCCTACAAATCAGTTCGTCAGACAACCGACTGTCAGACAACCTACTGCATTTAGATCCGAGCGATCACAATCCTCGAGACCGCGGTTTTCCTCCCAAGTTGATATGGTTCATCTTTCTAGAACAGTCACTCCACCATCTAGGCCCAATGTGACTAAAACAGCTTTTGCAAGACCTAATCACATGATTGCCTCTAATTTCCATAGACATAGTCCTAAGAATACGTCTGGAACTAGTTCAAATGACGTTCGCCATACTTTTGGTCTCATGGAAGCTAAGCAAAAGACACAAGTAAGAGATAGGAATTTCAAACCTAGTCAGATGCCTTTTAGTTTACCCAACACTGCTAACCGTAGCATGTCACACCCTAGGAGCATCAATCAATCATCTAGGAATTCTAGATCTTACTCGGACATTAAATATGCTACTTGTAAAACATGTAGAAAATGTGTCTTTACGGCAAATCATGATTCTTGTATCAAGAAACTACTTAATGAGGTGAACTCCCGTGCTAGACTTAAATCCCAGTGGGTTGCCAAAATCAAACCCATTGGTAAAATGTGGCGCCCCACTGGTAGAACTTTCACCCTTGTAGAAAACGAGTGCCCTTTAACTAGGATAGTCTCCGATTCTATTAAGACTACTAGGGAGGAAATCGAAAAGGAGGATGCATCACCTAAGCATGAACTTAAGGTTTTCTATAAAAGGAAACTTTTACCAGCTAAGAAAAGTGAATCATCTCCTCAGAACACCTCTAGCACAAGAAAAGAAAACTACGAACCCCCATTTGCTTCTAAGATAGATATCGCTAACCCATATCAAAGCATGCAAATTCCAAATGAGAATGTAGGTACCAAAGAGGATGTTCCAAAAGAACGAAGCGGTCCAATCATTGTATACCATTCAATTAAGGACACTCTCAAATTTTGGTTACTGAAGAAGCTGATATCTAAGAAACAAGTGTCTCAGGGGATTTGCAGTTAAGCTTACATTGTAAAGGACTTATAGTCACATCACAGACTATAACTCGATCTTCAAAGAAAGGAAAGTTTATCGCCGATGATAAACTTATCCTAACAACGAGAAATTAAGTTTTCTCGGGCATGAGCTTATGTTAAAAACATTCTAAGTTTTTAAGCTCATGCATTATGGCTCCTCATTAAATGACAGACGATGACCCGGACTTCAGAGACAGGGAAGTTTATCTACGCAACGATAACTTACCCTTTTAACGAGAAATTCACCTTTCTTGGAGACGAGCTTATCTTAAAACCATTCAAAGGTTTTAAGCTCGTGTATAAGGCTCTTCATTAAATGTCAGATGATGACCCGTTCTTCAAATAAAGGAAAGTTTATCGCCGATGATAAACTTATCCTTACAACGAGAAATTAGTTTTTCTCGGGCATGAGCTAATAATAAAAATATTCGAAGTTTTTAAGCTCATGCACAATGACTTACAGTTAAATGTCAGACTGTAACTCGAACTTAAAATAAAGGAAAGATTATCTTTTATGATAACTTATCCTCTTAACAAGAAATTCACCTTTCTTGGTCATGAGCTTGTATTAAAACATTCGAAGTTTTAAGCTCAGAAAGGAAAGTGTATCTTTTAAATAAGAGAACTTTTTCCTCATAACGAGAAATTAACCTTTCTCGGTCATGAGCTTTCCGTTAAAACAGTCAAAGTTTTCAAGCTCATGAAAACGATTTCTAAGTAAATGTCAGCTTAGGACTCGTTCTTCAGTTAAAAGGAAAGTTTATCGCCGATGATAAACTTATCCTTAACAACGGGAAGCTTACAACTTCTCGGACTTGAGCTCGTTTCGTAAGATATTCAACATCTTAAGCTCAAGTAATTGGTTTTCAAAACTTTGAACACAATTTTTCGAGAATTTCTCAAAAGGTTTTTTCTAAATCTTTCAAAATTTTGTGTTTAAAAATGTTTTGATAAAAAGAGCATGTCTTCTGGAATCGATAATATTTACGAACCTATAAATGTCATTCAATAATGACACGGGGTTGTAAATAAAGTTCGAGCAGAAGTTAAAATGTTTTAAAACATGCTCAAAATGGTTTGCTATTATTCAAGATAGTAACCCGCTTTTCATACTCAAGTCAAGCATTTCACCGGAAAGCTTTGACTCAACAACGGGAATTAATTTTCTCGGGCATAGTTTACTTTATAACCATGTAAGGGATTGTGTTTACGTTATAACACAATCTAACACGAATATATGTACGATTCAGTGCATTTATTTGTTAAAACAAGAGAAGTCTTGTTTTTATGAAGTTATCATCTCCACCAACCGTAGCAATTTACAATTGATATCTACATACTCGACGATGTGACTACTCAAACGGCGACTACAGCTCTTTCAATAGAACACGGGTCAACAATTGAGGGGGAGCAATTGTCCTGCATTCAGAATCCTTGATGCCGAGAGTACCAAGTTCACATATTGGTGTCAAGACAATGATATCAATCATACACATGGAGTCAAGAGATAACTTCAGACGTGACGAGGTGACCAACATTCGTGAACAAGAACCATGTGAATCTTTCATATGATGTTCTCCATCATTCAGGTCCTACCACGTAAATTGCTAATCTTGTGAATTCATTATCATATATGATCTTTGCACGTGATAAATACCTTACACTTGTGTTTAAAAGGTATTTAATTTACGTTTCAGCACACCCTCATTAATTTGAGGGGGAGCTTGTGTAATTCATGAAGATAATTAGATTTGCATTTTTCTTCCCAAATTTTCTTAAAATGCTATTAAATCAATTGATATTAAAAACATCGATTGGGTTAATATTTTTAATATGGGGGAGAAAATGTGATTTAATATGGGATATGATCAATCATAAATGGTTTGACTTAACGTGATAGCTCATCCCGACATGTGCAAAATGTTTTCGGATATCGTGGCATATGTTAAGGGGGAGCAAAATGGATTTGCACTTCAAAATGGATTTCATGGTGACATACACTTACCCAAAACATCTCTATTCACGACGGTGAAGATTGTGGTGACATAAGGATGGTAGGATAGGTTAAAGTCCAATGATTTCTCTAGAACCGGAGGAATCTTCCAAAGGACATTCCATAGCTAGAAATAGTAGTCCTTAGGAAAGATGGAGAAAGATTGTGAACGTAGCTGAATGCCGACCAAGTACTTAAGTTAGCACTGGAACAATCACAACAAGGTGCTAGTGATGACGTATTGGTAAGCATTGAAGGGGTTGAAGAATGAAAAAGAATTGTAAAGATAAAGGGTGTAAAGAAAGAAGCCCTCCTTACAACTTAGGCAGAAACCGGGTCAATACATATGATATTGAGATCATTTTTAATGATTCTTGATATTGAAGATAGACATCATGGACCCAGTGATGCAATGCACAACCCATCCCAGCTAACTCAGATATCTCTTAAAAGATATTTGTTTTAATCACACGGAGACAACACGTTATCTATTGATTTATTCACTCCGAATAAATTGGTATTGAAATGGTGGCACTCCTCTCCAGCCTCCGATCACTAAAAATCCAAAATGCACGATCGAGTCTAGAGCCATTTGAGATTATCAAATATCTCATTAGGACACACTTTCATATTTCCTTGCTTCTTCACACACTGTGAAAAGTAAGAAAGATCTTAAGAGTCCTACGCAAAATCTTCATGATCTTGCCTGAACATCCGAATAATACAAAAGTATTTACAATGAAGATGGAAATCCTTCTTGAGCGAATATCAAAAAGCTCATGGTAGGTAACTTGTGTGATTCTGTATGAATCAAACTTGTGAAAACTGGAAAGCAACAGAGGTTTAATTCTTAAATGAATTTAAACTCGTTCCAGGCCTCTACGCAATATCTTAGTGATCTTGCCAGAACACTCAGAGTGATACCTAAGTGTTCACAGTGATGAGTGGAAATCCTTCTAGTGTTAACCTCAAACAGCACTTGGTAGGTAACTTGCAAGATTCTATACGAATCAAGCTCGTGACAACTGGAAAGCAACGATGGTGCGGTTCTTAATTGAATTTCACTTGTTCCAGGAACATGAATTGACGGCTTCAAATCATGCGGATATTATTATCCAAATGATTCACTCTTTATGTTCGCAGTCAGCTTTGGACGGTCGAGTAAAGAGAACGGGTTTACCCGCGAAATCTTGTCAAGGAGGTTCTTTATTGAAACTACCTGCCACAAGTACGATATTTAATATCGTCCAACGGTCTTCACCGGCCGGAGGTAAGATGCTACCGATTTAGAATGAAATGTTCAAAGCCATTTCTTTCGTGTCTACTTATGTTGCGACATTTGAAGATGGTGGCGTTGCGGAATCCAAGAAGAAGTCGTCCCCACATGCTTATACTGCATACACTCAGTACTTCAACGAATTCAAGAAAGTCTGAAGGTCAAGTCTTCCGCTGTATCAAACTCTGAAGCTTTCAAGAATTATAAAGGTATAAGTATGTGGAACATGAAGTCACGAAGAGGCGAATATCACAAGTGATGAATGCACAAGGTCAAGGCAAGAGAACATGCTCAAGACTAAAGTCAAAGATCTCATCAGCATATTCACAAGAACAAGATCGAAAACTCAAGCATAGTATGCTAGGTTTAAGATTTGGTAAAATGGTGTGACCTCCCTTTGGGGGAGATTGTTGGAAATGCGTTTTTCCAAGGAAAGTCTCGGTCACATCATTATTAGCATAGATCACGAGCTATAGACTATTTAAGACATTGTAACTTGGAGTGACCTCCCTTTGGGGGAGATTGTTGGAAATACGTTTTTACGTATTTAGAAAGGATCGGTCACTCCAATGATATTGGGCTCGTGATCCAATATAGCCCATATAGCCCACATGTAGGGTGGGCTATATAAACTCCCCTCCTAGCATGTTAGGAGGGGTTGGTTGTTGGTTCACTTCCATTTCAATAATCACATTTCATCTTTCTTCTTAACTCTCTCCTTTCTCTCTCTTCTTTCTCTCTCTAAGTTCTTCCATTTATCTCCATATCAATAGTATAATCTAACAATGCCTAATCCTTAGAAAAACACGATCCTTCAGAAGACGATTCCATTCGTCAAAATTCTATGGAGGGATCATACCGAGCGGGAAGCCACTTGGGAAACAGAGGAGTCTATCCGGGCTTCTTACCCTCATTTCATATTTTGAATTCGGGTATGTTCTTCTTTTCCAGTTTACTTTATCTATAATTCGGGGACGAATTATTCTTTTTAGGGGGGAAGAGTTGTAAAACCCGCATGCTTTTACCATGAATAGTACCCTTAAGATCGTACGTACTAGATTAAAACTTTCCTAATATAGCATGATTACGATTACGTGTTAGGATTTTACGTATTACATACGTGTTAGAACACGATAAGTATTTACTACGCACGAGCACATAATAATTATTTGACGATAATTAATCACGAACATGCGATCATGAAATCATGAACGTATTTAAAACACGAACTATTATTAATTACATATATATATTTATTACGAGCGTAATTAAATATATTAGATCACGATAATTACGTAACGAGAACACCTAAAACGCGAACACAAATAATCACGAACGTATAACTTAACATCGAGACACGGAAAAAGGTACGGGTACCCCAAGTGGGGCCCCCTACAAGGGACAAATGGGCCAAGCCCATTTGTAATTTTACTAAAGGGGTTAAATGATTTTTACAGTACTCATTTTACATTTACAGAAGATTTTAGCAAAAACCTAAAACCCTCCTCTCTTCTTTCTTTTTGGCCGCCACCCTCAAAACACCACAAGGAGGTGTTTGTTGATCTCGGATCTTGGAATATTAGTTGGTGATCGTGTTTGTTCTTCGTCCTTTTGATCCACGAATTCGGTAAATCCTTTTTAAACCTTTTTTCTTTTGATTTGATCTTTTATAAATCAAGAACATGTTATGTTTTTTACAAAAACCTAATTAAAATCATGGATCTAACATGAATTGGGGTTTAATAAAATCAAAAGTATTGTTTCAAGGGGTGTTTGTTTTGGCCGCAGCCTACACCGAACCCAAGGGGGGTTTCGGTTTGGCCATCCGACCACCACCGAGACCATATGGTCCCGGTTGGTTGGTGTGGGTCCCACAGAATCATCAAGACAAGGGGTACCCCGATTTGGTTCGGGGTACGGTGTCGATTTCATGTCCGGTTCATGATTTTTAGTCTAGATCCGGTTCATGGCGTATGTTTAGTTTTATTTTTTATGATCTTATGTTAAAAATTAAATTAATAAATGACATGATTAATTTAATAACATGACTTAGGTTTTTTTAATTATTAACAATCATAAAATTAATTAACCTAAGTATTTTTATATTTTAGACTTATAATTAATTAATTATTTAAAAACCATGATTATAATTAATTAATTAACATGACTTAGGTTATATTATTAATAAATAAATACATGTTTTAACCTAAGTATTTAACTTTATTTAATTAAAAACATGTTATACTTTAATTAAATATTTTAACCTATAGTTTAATTTAATTACATGAAATAATTATTAAACTATACATTATATCATATGACTTAGAAAATAATCATGAAAACACTTAAGCTTATATACTTAGCTTATTTAACCAGCTTATTTCTAATTATGGAAACTTTCTATTTTTAGAAACTTAATTAAATAAGGCAGCTAATCTATTTATGGAAACCTTCTATTTTTAGAAACTTATTTATTTCAGACAGCTAATCTATTTATGGAAACTTATTTAATTAAGGCAGCTGATCTATTTATGGAAACTTTCTATTTTTAGAAACTTATCTATTTTAAGCGGTAATTCTATTTTTGGAAACTTTCTATTTTTGGAAACTTTCTATTTTTGGAAACTTTCTATGTTTGGAAACTTTCTATTTTTGGTAACTTTCTTTTTTGGAAACTTTCTATTTTTGGAAACTTTCTATTTTAGGAAACCTGCTATTTTTGGAAAGTTACTTATTATTACACAGTAAGTATAATAACACATGAAATACCAGAAATACTTAATCAGATTAAACAGAATATAAGATAAACACGGTTTAAGGCTTTAAAACAGTAAAACATGATAAGAACACATAAAATAAGCTAAGACATGACATAAAACCAGCTACGTATTTAGTAAGCAGATACTTATTCATGTATGTATTTATGTAGCACTAGTGATTCGGAAGTAGGATTCCTCTCAGTTCATCTTCTTCGTTCACTGGACATAAGGTACGGATTCCCGTCCTTTCAGTATGGACATTCTTTCCTTATTAGGATTCCCCGTATGCAGCCAACTGTTTTCCCGTAGTATAAGTTACGTGTTTGATTGCTTATGTTTAATTAAGAATACCTATAGCCATATACATGCATGACCAGTTTCACCTAGTTATGGAGGTACCATAACCATAACATTAGAGGCACTGATGTCATGACTTCACTACGGCGGAGTGATTGCTCGTGGTGTCCCTTCAGCTTTAGGCCATTTATTTATATATATCGTGTGGGGCGTATGGGTGCATCCTAGTTACATGTTTTCAGTCAGGATTTCATGGTGAATGTGGCGTGTGCCTTGCATCCTTCACAAGGAGCTGATCCCTCCTACCCAAAAACCAGTATATTAAATTAGAGGCAGCCCCTCTAATTTGCATGATGAGGTCACCCCTCCAAGTATTCATGCACGGTGGATTTTCATGACCTATATTGGCTAATGGTAAAATATGACAAACAGTTTTTACAAGATAAACATAAGACTTTTCAAACTATTAAACCAGTTTTATCAAGACTTAACCAGGTTACTCGGGACTTAGTTTTCTTCCGCTGTTATGTGTTATATGCTTATCATATTCATGCTTTATTGTACATCCGTGCACTGAGCGTATTTGCTCAGCCGTTTTCCTTTTCTATGTTCCCAAAACGGCAGGTACTCAGGGACGCTCGTAGACACTAAGAGTACGTGCATATGGACTGGAAGCTGTCTAGCCTTCTTTACTTTATGCATTTCCTTTCTTATGATACTTTTGCTATGGACATTGTTTAGTCCTTTCCTTTATTATACTATGTTTGTGTGTGATGAGCTTTACATTTGGACTACCGATGTTTGATTCCGGTATTTTCCTTTTATGGTCAAGTAATGTTTAGACATTTTTCCTTGTATGCTTTGATGACACGCCATAATTTCATGTGACATTTCCATTATCAAAATGGGGTGTTACATTTATCGTCTCATAAAAATAATTATTCACAAAATAAAATCGCACGGGTCGCACATTACCCTATTAAAAACGATCAGAATATACAAGACGAAGTAATTAATACTAGTCGTACAAAATCACCTTATTGCAATATTACATACACACAAACCTAGTTCATCGAAAATGAATTCATCGATACAAAAATCATTCAACGAATACATAGCTCTCTCGAAGACATCATAATTCAATCAAACACAAAAGCCATTATGAAGCACATACAACCACATTACGACATGTTTGCAAAATAGCCAAACCATGCCAAGTAAATAAGATCAATCAAGTTAACTCATGCTTGCTAATCAGCCAAGCCATGATAAAATAAGAAATTTTGACATGATTCTCGGATGAGTCCAGTCAAAAGAAAATTGCAAGTTTAAGAAGGTTCACAAGCTTGCTAGCCGTGGATTCATATCCATAAAAAGAAAGAAAATACATACATATGTCATCGTAGGGTGCTTACACACGGATCCATACCCAAAAAAATATAATACAATAACAACATCTCACCTTCCATCCCAAACGTGGTTAAAATCTCAATAAGCATCATCGTTCATAGTAAAAAAAATATATTACATGGCACGTGTTCTCCATGATCGGATGTCACTGGAAAATTTCGTCTCAAGTTCTCACAACTTACGATCACTCGACCAGATCACATACCACATAAATACATAAAAGGAAAGGGTTTAGCACGAACACATCAACTATGGTTATCTGTCGCTTAACCTTCGATGATCAAAGAAGATCGAGTCAAGCAAAGAGGATTCCTCACTTGAATAAACGAAGATGGCAAATGGAATTGTCTTCCAACTACCGATGCACAGTTGGCAAACTTCAACAGTCTATCGCGTGTCGTTTGACATACCAAAAGAACGAGAAAAGAAAATAAATAGAGTACGATACATTTGATGCAGGAGAAGCATCCTTCATCTCTCTCAGAGTTACTTGAACTCGGGTTTCCTCTACTTCGGCAGTCTACTATTTTTGTTAAAGGTTCTTCTCAGTGTCGGTGCGAGGCCCGTTGATATTTCATCAACACCCTAGTGATTCCGATGGGATTCGCACGTTACGTACAACGCATAAAATTTTTTTCCCAAAATTACTCGGTCAAGGTGACTTACTAAGTCAACGCAAAATGAAAGAAAATATTTCAAGGAACACAAGAAAAAAAAATCTTTAGGAACTAAAGAGAATACGATTACTTGCATAAGGATCCACCATTTTAAAAACGTTCTCATCCAAACATTTATCAAAAACACTACCGGTTTTAAAGATGCCCAATTGATTTGAAACTACATTGCCCTTCCTAAACTATGCATAATTAGCTAGATCATGCATACTTAAGGACCATGCAACGACAACCAACAAAATAGGACTCTTCCCGAATTATTCATAGTTAGCTAAGTTGTGCATAATTGGGGATTGAGTGACGACACAAACATTATTATTACACACCAATTATGACTATGAAAGTTTTCGACCTATACTTCAAAATAATTAAATCGTTTGAAATGAAATTTGAAATGGGAAAATATTGTTACCATCGTTTTAAGGAACACATCAAACATTTTTCATCCACTTTGAAATCATACTTTTGTTTTGCCTATTTATGAGAAAGATAAAATAAATAAATAAATCGACACCATTTAAAATTGGTTCAACAAAACATTTCACACACTCATACATATATTTTCAAAATAAATTATTCACCAAATAATGGTAAGGTGGTTCAAGATTAAAGATCATTACAAGCACAACAAGTAATAAAATCAAAAACAATTAATGAGATCGAACGAGGTAAACGAGCAATGTAATTTCCAACTGAAATTAACTACATTAGAATGAAAATACTTTGAATATATGACAAGAGTATCGGGATAACAACAGCGATCTACGAATAAATGGAGTAAATATTGAATATCAACACAAGCGTCAAAAATAGAACAACGATCATAATTCCCGTCGTCTCGAGTTACATGCACGTTCCACCAAATTAGGTTCCATTAACCAAAAGAAGAAAAATTACGGCGTCCATGAAGAGGAAAAAAAACACCGGGTGACATACCCTCATTATCAAGTACTAGCAAAATAGCAATTCGAAAATAAATAATGGTCTCTTACCAGGAAAAATATTAAAACGAAAAATCACAAGACTACCTAAGTTCAGATATAGACTTACAAAATCAGAGAAGGGATGTCGTAAAATCGAACCATCGTGACTCAAAACATTACGTCTTAAGGAAATAATACAAGTATGCGTGTGTTGTATAATCCAGTTGCATATTATAATTAGTGTTACCTTGTATATTGTAAAGCGATCATTTTCATATTTTTAATTTGGGTTACACCATTAAAGAATTTATATCTTTCATTTCTCAGTCTTTAAAAAGTTTTTATTTCTGGAAAAATTACAATCTCTAGGTAATTATTAACATTAGTAGATGCGGTGACTCGGTCATTATAATTGGTAAAATCATTAGTTTTGAAAATATCCATACTTGCGTCAAAATCTCAATAATATTCATATCTTAAGTACGAAAAACTTACATAGTAAGAATTTTCAAAGTTTTACGTTATTATTATTACGGCTTGTCTTATTACGTATATACAAATACCCAACATGACTCAAACTAGTTCAATTAACTCTTAAAAATAAACCTTTTGACTTTTTATTATACATATGTCTTCCTTAAAACTGATTTGTTAAATCATATTCGCGCAATTCAACTCAGGTGCTAAAGATGTTTCACGTAGTATTATCTTGGATAAATTACTGATTTTAGTCGGGACATGAATTTCGATAATAATAGAATAAATAATCAAAATGATTATTTCAATAATTCTGAAATGTAGAAAATTCGAATTTTAAATATTTAGCCAATTATCAAGTGATTTTTAATATTAACACGTCTCGTAGCAGAATAAAATGACGTTCCATCAACGTTCAATAATTTGTTTCTAGCGTTAGAATTTCTTACTTAGAGTGTATCTTTCGATTTTTATCCCAGTTTAATCATTACAACAAGTGACGAGTTCTAGTTTATACCAATGCATATAACATGACCTTATGTTTAAAATAAAGCCAATTTTTCAAAGTCTGTAGCTCCAAAACACAAGACCAATTTTCTACTCATGTTCTATATTACAAAATATGCCAAAAGTTTGCTATATTGACCCGAAAATTAATTCATACCAAGCCCAAAGCTACATATACTCGATAGTCATATCGTAAATTTTATTATAACTCCTTTCTCAAATTAAATTAAACAAATTCTTAACAAATCCATCACAAGCTTCTAGTATCAAATTATTAATATATGAAAACAAGGGTTTTACGAGTAATATAAATTACTTATTATGATCTACCAACCAAGGGTAAAAGAAAAATAATTTCACTTTATCCATTTATTCTCTATACAAATTTTACTTGTTACAAGACACATCATAGGTCATTTTTATCCAAAAGTTTCATTCACCATATATTTAATATGTAAAACGCTTTACGTTTAAATCATTCAGTTAACAAAATTCAATGCTTACTTACTGGCATAATTATCAGACCTCATCATATAAAATATCGAATTCAAAATAATGAGACAACAAGACAAATGCAATAAACGGAATGAGAATACGTATGTCAACTAAGTGTTGTTATCGGCCTCGGATGAGTCTCGAAATCGTACACCACAAAATTAACACAAACCAACCAAATTTCAAGTTATCGCGATCGATCACAAGTCTATCCTTAAAACGCATATTTAAATTCAAGTAGGATGATAAAAACGATTAAATGGCGATACGCCTCAACCACGTTTCATAATATACACACATGATTCGCCGCTATGATGTACGCATCGTTGATTATACTTCATCTATGTTATAGTTACGCGAACTAATATATCAAACCCATAATGGATAAAGGAAATACAGTAATACGTTAGTAATTTACGTTCCAAAAGAAGATGTCCCAAAATGACACATCCCGGTGTGATAACGACAATCAAGATCAATCTAGTCGATATACAATCTGTTACGAAGTGTTATTTACGTATCTAGAGTATCAAACGAGGTTCACACTCGGTTATCCTATCAATAAATTAATTATCAAGATTGATAATTGACGGTGAGGCCGAATTCTCAACAAAACCGCATTTTAAATGTACAATAATCACGCAAGGACCATTGCTTCACGTGCAATGCCTCCAAATACCATAGTATATACATACCTATACATACAATCACTCTTACATACAAATAGGATCACAACGTAGTGTTGCCATGTAATGCAATGTAGCCCGTATGCCAATTACATGAAACATATGTGATAGTCGTATAAATGTTTGCAAATTACGATGATAAGTACTCACGTACACAACAATATATCTCAATATATATCATAGTATTTACTTACTAAATACTAGGGAATTCATATGAGATTGAGGGATACATCTAAAATATAAGGCAATGCTAAAGAAATCTTATCGGAGCCATGCAGGATAGTTGTGTGCTTGGACAATTTCTTACAACACCAAAAGTTATAGTTTAGGGTTTTTCAAAATGACCTAGTTCCCTATAACTCATGGCTCTAATACCAATCTTTAACACCCCCATCAAATGCTATGCGCAGCGGAACTACAACATTTGGGTGCTAGGCAGTTATCATCACACATAAGCTATTTCGAACGACTCAAAGAGACGTAGAAATTTAAACATTATTTAAAACAATGTTATAACATCGTTGTCTACCGTTTTCCAAACCACAAAAATAATACAAAACAGAGTTGCGTTTAGGTCCCCACTGAATCTCAACCCAAAAGTACATTACTTGTTCCACATGACATAATATATATAAATTTTAAGTGATAAAAAGGGAGGAAAAACAAAGTAGACCGCCAAGCCACAACAACTTCCATCCTCGCATGCTCCGCTGCTATCAATCTTGGTTACCTGAAACACATGCTTAAAATTGTCAACACAAAGGTTGAGCGAATCTATAGGTTTATCAAATCATAAGTTGAACATAAGTATTAAAAACCAATCATGACCATTCAATAGCATTGTCGTGCACACAATCTATTATTCAAGGATATTATAATTAGCAATAGCTAATTATTGTGTTTAAGCTCGTGACACTAATCCGTTAACTCAATCACCCGCGTACATAGACCGGCATGATTTAAGTGAAAAAAGTGCCCCTTCTAAAGGCATTAGTTGTAATTATACCTTATTTCTTATCACAAGTTATCCGTCCGCAGAGGGTACTCAACGTACTAGCTCTCGTCTCGGATAGGTTCGCCAACCCCATAGTACTATCAATTGTATAAGAGGCTATCTCCAACCAACACAAGGGCAAGAAAATAGTTAATAGTTCACGAAATTAGGGACTTTTACAACTAGGGACTTAACACAATTCAAGGCAACATTCGGGTCCAACAATCATTCATGACTTATGTTCTTTTCATTTAAATAGCATGCGTCCCCCTCGCGGGTAAAAACGTTTGAAATAAGTAAAGAGCGAGGCTATATACTCACCTCGTGTAGTAGTAGTGGTTCTAGCGAAGACGTAATGGAAATATCACCGATGATGTGGTTGCCCCGGAAAATCTAACACGTGACCTAAAAATCCAAATACGAAAACCGAATCAATACTCCGTGTACATTATTGTACTAAACACACGCATATAAAAACACTTAATGCTTATGAAAACTCACGCCAAAACTCATACATGTGATTATTGCTAGGCTCATACTATCTATCTATGTAATTAAAAATGTTTCAAATTTTATATCTTTACCGGTACTTCCCAAAAGTACGTGCTATTTTCTATGACTTAAGCATTTCTATAAATTACAAGAAAATTTGTAAAAATACCTTATAACCTATAGAAAATCCATTTTAAATCCCATAAAAAGTTTTCACTTTTATGACCCATTACTCATTACATCACTAGACGTAAACTTTTTGGACTGATTTTGCACTTCTAACATGTAAGACTTGTTTGACTCATTTAAAAGACACCACTGACTAATTCAACTTCTAAGTCTAAAAATAGACTCTAAAATGCAGGTTTGAAACCAAAGAACAACTTTCAATCATTTATAAAACTCAATCTATGGTCCCCGGTATTTGACCTAAAACCAAACATAATTTCGGATTATGTTGATTCTCATCTCCCGGTACACGAACTTTCAAAATAGCATAACTTTTGACTCATTTGGAGTCGTAACCTCTACCTTATGACAAAATGAAGCTGAGACAAAGCTCTACAACTACCTCCTATGTTTATAACCTGTTTACAAAATTAAACCCACGAAAAATATGCCTAAACAATCTGCCAATAATTTCCTTATTCAAAATCAATACAACACTTGATTCCAATCCAATCTAGCATCATCTAGTCCTATCCTAACCACTTATAACCATTCATAAACACCCCAAACAGCCTATACTACCAAGAACATCAAATTCTCATAAGAACCCAAATCCTAAATCACACATGCAATTAGATTAAATCGTTTAAAAACATCTAAAACAACATCCTAAACAAGAACCCACAACACAATATATGAAAATCATCAAACCACAACCAAACCCCTTTTGGCCGTGGGTTTGGTGTAGCAAAAACACCCCAACCATTTTGTTTTTAGTAAATTTTATGGATGATTATCCATTATCCAATCACTAATTAAACATCCCACTAGTTTAATTACATCAAATCATGTTTTTGAAAAATCATTGATTCTTGAAAAATATGTGTTACTGCATGTTGTTAAAAACTACATCAAAATACTTACAAATGATAATAAAAACGTGGTCTAAACTCGGATTTGATCAAAACAAAAAGGAGGAAATTTTGGTGGTGGTGGTGGTGTATATGGCCGGCGGCCTAGGAGAGAAAAAGAGAGAAGAAAGAAATTTTTGAAAGTGAAAAATGAGGATGTTTCTCTCTCTCCTTCTTTTTGTAAAATTTTAAGGGACCTTCTTGCAATTTTGTCATTCTTTTGGCCTTAGTGGCAAATCCATTTTTAAAGAGCGGGATTGTGACTAGTAGTCGGTTTTAAAAATTTACGGGAGTCGGGTTTAGTCCCGGCTACCTCAAAATACCTTTAAATGGTTCAAACGCACACAAAACGATTATACATATGGTTCCGACTCGACTTAAAACGTAACAAAAATAAAAATCTCGAAAAACTCAAATATCGATCAATCGATAATAAAACGTAAAAATTGGGCATCCGTCAGGATCGTAGTCGTCGTCGTCTTTCTTAAATCGTCGATCGTCAAGATTACGACCTTAAGCGTTGGTTTCAACTTAAACCATCAAATATATAATAAATGAAATTTCTTAAAAATTTCAAATATATTCATAAGTTAGGATTAAATAATGGTGTTTGGTCCGGGGTATCACATCCTCAAGTGAGCCGCAACTTAAGAGAGATGCTCATACTGAACAGCTCTTGAGAGAATAACTTAGCATCATACGGCACATTCACTGGTATCACATGACTTATCATAATACCCCATTTGTGAATTAATCAGTTTACCCAATTTTTTAGAGGATTTTTGCCAATGATTAATCACTTCCGTTTCCTTATAAATATTGGCTTTTAAAGCTTCATTTTCTGTTGATACTTTCAAAAGTTGTTTTTCAAAAGCTTTAATTTCCACATCTTTTTCCCTCATTTGAAGAGTTAAAATTCTTATTTTCTCTATCATAGTTTTGTTGACGCTTTTTATACAAAACTATATTTTCCTCTAGCTTAGCAACACTCTATTTAAAAGTATTTAATTCTACAGTGCATGTGTTGACTTTTTGACATGTTCATCTAGTTCTACTTTTAAGCTACTAAATTTAAGAACACAATCTTTAGAACAACGATGTACCTCAGTATCTTCATGTGAGAGAGCCATCAAACCAAACTCTTCTTCTTCCTCATCTTCAGCCCAGTTCACCACTCCACCTATAGTCACCAATGTTTTGGTTCCTTTGGGACTCCTGCTGTTTCCTTTTGGAAAGCTTTCAGTAATTCTTGGACTGGTTCTATAGCTGTTTTTAGACTTTTGACTACTACTCTCAGCCTTGTCTCTAGTGTACTCCCTTACAAAATATCCATTCCTTCCACAGTTATAGCATTCAACTTTAGACTTATCATATCCTAATGGCTCATTAGGATCAACAGTCATCTTCCTTCCAGTCTTCTTGAAAAACCTATTAGATCTCAGAGAAATCATAGCAGCTTGCCATTTGAGATCCATCTCTTCAACATCAGCATCATCCATTTGGAACAAGTCATTGAGATTTATTCTTGGCATGCTGTCTTGTCCAGCAAATAAAGAGAAGGCATCATTGTCACTAAACAATGGTGAAGATCTTCCTTGTGGATTTTGAGAGACTATAGGACTGCCTTCAGTACTTTGTGAGTAAGTACCGCTTGTAATTCCTCCAGCGATATTATGGAAGTAAGTATCGCTGCTTGATCCACTAGAGGTATTTGGAAAATAAGTACCGTCGTTAACTTCTGACACAAAAGCCAAGTTAGACTTTGTTGTTGCTGCTGCTTTGGTCACCTCAACGCCTTTTAAATCAATCTCATAAGCTCTAAGATTGTTGTAGAGATGATCAAAAGGAATTGTATCCAGATCATACCTTGTGATGAAGTGCATAGCCATTGCTTTCCACTCTTGTGGAACACTCCTTAAGAATTTTAGATTAGCTTCTTCATTAGGAATTATTTGTCTATTAACTACCAATTGAATAAGCAGCTTACTGAACCTTCCATAGCCACCATGGATTCCTTCTATACTGGAAATAAAGAAGTTATCAAATTCTTGTATCAGAACAATCTTCTTCATCTTCTTAGATTTGTCATTACTTCCAAATCCAAGTTTGATGGCATCCCACATAGCCTTTGTATCCTTATAGTGATGAAAGCTAGGAAAGATGTCCTCTAAAAGTGCCATAGCCAAAGCAGTTCTGGCCTTTCTTTCTTTGATCTCTGTTTGTTCCTCCTCAGCAGTCACAACAGGTAAAGCATAGCATGTACCATCAGGCAACCAGTGTAGCTTCTTAGGTGTATTCCCATTCTTGATAACTTGCCATAGAGTATGATCTGTGTGATTGAAATAATGTTCCATCTGCATAGCCCATGTCTCATAGTTATCACCCTTGAGAACTGGGAGTTTGACAACAGAAAGAGTATGGGAAGGTGTTGTAGTTGTAGAAGTAGCTACAGCATCTATGGCTTGAACACCTTGTGGTGGTGTTGGATGCACAACTTGAGTCTGTCCTTGTGGTATTGGATCAGGATCTGGAATATCTTCCAAGTGAGGGTCATCACCAGGTTGAGACATTGAGTTTTAGTGTGAGTGGAGTTTTTAGGGTTGTGTTCTTCTTTTTTAGAGTTTCTCAACAAGCTCTAATACCACTTGTTGATCCCTTTGATTGGATCTATATTCTATGAAGAACTAGTATAATAGTTTGTAATCAAACTAAAACACTTTGAGAACTCTTACTCAAGCTAAATAAGTTATGTGGAATCTAACTTATAAAGCACAGAAGAACAGAATTACTTTTAACTATTCGATTCTCTTATTAATCGACTTGAATGAGGTACATGAATGACATCGTACCTATGTTCCTTTTATAGAGTAAGGAACCCTAGAAAACCTTAGAATATTCTATAAAGATAACTATATCACAGACGATATTTTATCAATATTCTAACTATTTAAGTATATCACATAAGATATACTCTAACTATAACTATGACATATCTTATACAAAGATACATTCGTCCTAATCAATATAGTAGTACTTACTTTATAAGTAGCAGTACTTACTACGTACCACGTTAACACTAACGGTACTTGAAAGATACTAACAGTACTTCAATAACAATAACGGTACTTGACACTTAACAAATAATTCCCAACAACATGAAACAATAAAACAAGTCAAGAACATGTAAAACAAGTCAAGAACTTGTAAAACAAGTCAAGAACAAGTAGAACAAGTCAAGAACAAGTAAAGTAAACTAAGAATCGGTAAGTTATACATGAACATTCAACTCAATCACGTCCTTTATTATGTAGCACTCGTGAAGTCGGAGTAGATTACTTTTCGCTTTCATCTTCATTTCGTTACTAGACATTAGGTACAGATATTTCGTCCTTCAGTAAGGACATTCTCTTTCTATGCATGATTATGTTTCCTCATTTGCTGCCATCTGTTTTCCTCAGTAGTTTACATGTTATAAAACTTTTCAGTAATTACCATGTTATCATTTTAAATTGCCTGAGCTATATACATGCATGACCATGTCCACCTAGTTATGGAGGTACCATAACCATGACACTTGAGGCACCGATGTTATGACTCTTCCGCGAAGAGAGTGATTTCTCGCGTCGTCCCTTTCAATTACTTGGCAATTATTATTATCATCATGTAGGGCGTATGGGTGCATCCTAGTACATGTTTTTGCAGATTTACGCGGTGATTGTGGTGTGTGCTCTACATCCGTGACATTGGAGTTGATCGCTCCATCCAGACTTATATAATTGAAGGCAACCCCTCTAATTGCATGACGATGTCACCCCTCTATGTAGTCATGCACGTAGATACCTTTCATGACCTATATTGTGACAACCCTAGATTTAGGATTTGTCACTTATAAATGTTTGTCATTTGATTTTTGTGCTTAATGTGCGTTTATGTGCTATATGTTTATATTTGACCCTTTGATTTGATGTTAGTCATTGTTTATGTTGTGCGTAGTACATTATATGATGTTATGATGGGTTTAGTTTGTGTTCATTAGTTCATAGAATATGGTGTTATTTTAAGATTTTATGTGTACGTATATGTATTATAGTAAATCGTATATTTACGATACGAGGTTTAGTGTTTAGATGTCTCAGACTAAGGACTTAATGTCGGGAATAATTTACGGGTTAGTTTTAAGTTATTTTAGACTTAGTTATTTAGTTATTAACTTATTTTAATAATTTTCATAAAACTGTATGTTTTACGTATTTTACGATAATCACGTAATAAGTCGAAAAATTAACGTAAGTCTTTTAAGTTTTATCCCAGAAGTAACCCGCATTAAGTTAAAAAAATGATTAAATGTCAATAAATAGGGTATAAAAGTCGGCCTAAGAGGTTTGGGCTTGGTTTTGGGCTGACTTAAGCTTAAGTAAGGGGAAAGGGGGCCCAATTTGAGTACTAATAGGACCATGAGTTAGATTTATCCATAAATAGGAGTCCTATAACCTAAAAACGAATCTATCGTTTTCTCAAATCTTTATTCAGTATATTTTATCAATGGGGGACAATTAGGGTACCAAAAATCATGATTTTCCAATTGTTTCTAAGGTAAATTCTTCAAAACCATTATTCAATTAATGATTTTAATTAATATAGTTATGTTTTGATCATGTAATATTCTTATGATGGATATAGGGTTAGGTTTATCATAAATTTTGTAATTTAATGTTATAAACATGTTTATATTAATTAGGGTTAATAATTTTATATGGGTAATTAATTAGACTAGTTGTGTCGAATTTGTTTTAAAAATTGGGCGGAATTTTGAGTCACTTGTTTTGATCATATCTAGAGTTTGGTAAACTTTTAAATTGCGATCCAAGTACCCCTGGAAAGGTATTTGAGTTAGATTTAGAATGCAAGAAACGAGAACTAAAGTGGAGGTAGGGAAGTGGGACAAAGGTGGTTTACAACAGTCATTGGTCAAAACAGTTTTTTGGATCATCCTGTTTACAATTTTTGTTTTAAGTTGGTTAGGGTACTTAGGGTTATATGTGGACTTTCAAACGAACATGAGACTTAGTCTATATATTATAAAAAGGATATGCGGGAGGGCTAAGTAAATGGAATAGGTTAAGACCCTCAGATCATAACAAACTTTTCATATGTTCAAAATCGGTAAATTCTGAATAGGTATATATATATATATATATATATATATATATATATATATATATATATATATATATATATATATATATATATATATATATATATATATATATATATATATATATATATATATATATATATATATATATATATATATATATATATATATATATATATATATATATATATATATATATATACATATATATATATATATATATATATATATATATATATATATATATATATATATATATATATATATATATATATATATATATATATTTATATATATATATATATACATATATATATATATATATACATATATATATAAATATACATATATATATATACATATATATATATATATATATATATATATATATATATATATATATATATATATATATATATATATATATATATATATATATATATATATATATATATATACATATATATATATATAATATATATATATATATATATATAAATATATATATAGATATATATATACATATATATATACATATATATATATATATATATATATATATATATATTATATATATATATATATATATATATATATATATATATATATATATATATATATATATATATATATATATATATATATATATATATATATATATATATATATATATATATATATATATATTATATATATATATATATATATATATATATATATATATATATATATAT